>VZRL01002521.1:98563-109671 GCA_013397895.1 Origma solitaria | reverse complement strand
ATCCCATCCCATTCCATCCCATCCCACCCCATCCCACCCCATCCCATCCCATCCCATCCTGGGCTGCAGCTGCTCTGGGGGGCCCTGCCGAGGGCTCGGCACAGGTGTCTGGGGCTGGAACTCAGGCTCTGGCACAGCTTTTATTTTAGGGAGAGAAGCTCCTTCTTCTCCAGGACAATTCAGTTCCAGCCGGTTAAATCAGCGAGTTTTCCCGATGACTTTCAGCAAATCAGAAGCAGGAGGCGTCAGTGCCTGCCCAGAGCGAGGAGCAGCACGGGGCTGGAGCCAGGCTCTGCGCACAACTTTGTGTTTTCGTGGCCACGAGCAGGAAACCTCACATCAGCAGAACAATGCAGCGCCTGGGCTTGACCTCCCCCAGCCCCACAGCCACCCCAGCACCTCTGAACTCTCCAGATGTTTGTGGAGCACCAGGGGTATTCCTAATCAAAGCCTTTTCAGCACTGGATACTGAAATGGGAGCCTGGCTATTGCTCAGTGTAATTTGGGAGAGGAGCTGTCACTTTGGATTTCTATTCCTTGCCTTTCTTGGAGCTTGTGCAGGAGCTTTTCCACAAAACAGGGCTGAGTTTTTTCGGAATCTTTGGACTCATGAGATAAATAATGATCCAGATGTGGGCCGGATAATCCACGTGGTGCTCAGCTAAAGAGGGTTATTTATTGCGCCATCCATTTTTAATGGCTTTATTAAACTTTGTCAATTTGTTGGGATTGAGGGTTTAGAGTTTAAGCCAAGCTATTTATTAACCTGGGAGAAATCTTCGCCTGGCAGTGCAAGCATGTGCAGAGCAAAACCATGAAGAGATGGGAAAGAAAATTGCACTTCACAGCACCCATTGTGTTCTCCCACCCAGCTTTAAAAAGTAAATGAGTTTTTAAAGATATTTTAATAATGGGGCTTAGGAAGGATCTTAGATTGAACAAAGAAAAGGCAACAATATAAATGTTAAACTTGCTCCAGGATTCATCCCTGAGCACTAAGCCAGGGCCACAGCTCTGCAGTGGCAAAGTTCAGGAAAGAGGAGAAAAGTTTCCATTGCTGGAGCCCAATCCTGCACCCACAGCAAACAGAACGGGGAGGCGAATCCCACTGGGAATCTCTGGGCAGGACCTGCACCTCCTGGGCTGATTCTGCCTCCTGTCTCTTGGGGAACCTCTGGCAAGCCTTTTGCTCAACCTTCAGGCCCCTCTTGCAGAGCTGACACACAAACCCTGGGCCTGATCCCAAACCCTCCAACTCTGTCTCTAACAGAATTTATTTCCAGGCTCCAGGAGCTCCAGGGGCCATGGCAAAGGGATGCCCTGAGCTGGCACAAGGGCACTGCTGGTCCCAGATAGGGTGGGGAGCCATGGGATGGAAACCAGGGGGGTACAGAACCATGGGATGGAGAAGAGGAGGATCCAGAAGTGTGGGGTGCAGAGGAGGAGGGTACGGAACTGTGGGATGGAGAACAAAGGGGTACAGAACCACGGGATGGAGGAGGGTATGGAACTGTGGGATGAAGAACAAGGGGATATGGAACTGTGGGGTGAAGAACAAAGGGGTGCAGAGCTGTGGGATGTGGAAGGGGAGGGTAAGGGACCATGGGATGGAGAAGAGGAGGGTAAGGAACCACAGGAGGAAGAACAAAGGGGTACAGAACCATGGGATGCAGAGAAGGAGGAGGGTGTGGAACCGTGGGACGCAGAGAAGGAGGAGGATTTGGAATTCTGGGATGCAGGAGAGCAGCCATGGGATGCAGAGCTGGAGCTGGAGCCAGCCCAGGCTCCGCAGCAGCCCCTCCAAGGACTCCAGCCGGCATTACTCATGCCTCTCCAGCTCCGCAGCTCTCAGCCATGTGGCAGGAATTCAAGCGGGTGGAGCCCTCTTCCCTCTGGAAATATCTGATAAAAACCCCTTCCCTCCCCCTTTTCCTTCGCCCAGACAGGATGTGGGTGTGGGGCCGGGCTGGGGGGCTGGGGGAGCCCCCCGAGCTGCCACACCAAAGCCCAGCTGCTGCTCCAAGGCTTTCCTTGGCACCGGGGCCTCTCCGGCAGCCTGGGATCCCAGCACCTTCCCGGGCCTTGGGAGTTCTCCTGGCTGGAGCAGCAGCCTCTAAAGGATGTTAAACTGGAGCAGCTGGAAGTTTTAGAGTCTCTTTTTCCTTTCCTGGTGTTTAGAACTTTTGTAAGCATTGCAAAAGAAATGAAGGGAAGAGAGAATGCTTGAAAATGGCAAGAAAAGAGATTTTTCTAAAAACCAAGTTTGGCGGAGATGAATGAAAAATATACTAAAAGGAAATATATAAGGTTAAATTTAAAAAAAAAATAGTTTTCATTAGGTACCAAGGCAATCTATCCTCTCTTTTCCATGTTCAGTCTGACACAAGCACAGGACAGCTCTCCATGAGGTTTATCCATCCCCAATTTTCCAACACACACTGCTCACAGCATCCTCCCTGGAGCTTGGGAGGGTCTGGGAACTGCAGCCCACTCTGCAGGGGCGGGTGTAAACCTTCAGAGTTTGGCCTTGAAACTCAGGCAGAACCCTCAAGAACCAGGCAAAGGCCACCAGGAGCTTTTACAGGGTATGGGATTGGATTTTCCTGGGGATCTGTTCCTTTTGGGATTGGATTTCCAAGGGATCTGCTCCTTTTGGGGTTGGATTTCCCAGGGGATCTGTTCCTTTTGGGATTGGATTTCCAAGGGATCTGCTCCTTTTGGGGTTGGATTTCCAAGGGATCTGCTCCTTTTGGGGTCAGATTTCCCAGGGGATCTGCTCCTTTTGGGGTCAGATTTCCCAGAGGATCTGCTCCTGGCTCTGGGTCCAGGTCCCCAAACCCCATCCTCCCCACACCCCATCCAACACAACATTTGTAGGACTCCTGCCCCGGCGTGCCACAAGGATTTCTTTTCCTATAAAACACGTGGCTCTAGCTGGAGGCGTCCTGGGAGCAGGAGGAGGTGGTCCCACCCTCAGCAGCGCTGCCAGGAGCGGCTCGAGCCCAACCCCACCGAAATTGGGATTTCCACGGGAGTTGCACAACTGCAGCCCTTGATGATTCTCTGGGACTCCCCACGGAGCTGAGGAACGAGCAGTGCCCCAAGGGTGAGCTGATTCTCCTGATTTCCTGATTTTCCTCAGCAGCTACGCCGAGGAAAAATCAGCCTCCTGCCCTTTCCAGCCAGGAATGCCCTGCAGGAGTGATGGGCATGGGCTGGGCAAGGAGATTCTGCAGCATTAAAGCCCTTGCTGCCCAGCAGCTCTGTCCTTCCAAAATCGGAGCTTTTGATCACTTTTCCATCACTTTTGCTTTGTACAAGAACCTCGAGGTTTGAAACTCAAGGTTTGAAACTCAGGGCTTGAAACTCGGGGTTTGAAACTCGGGGTTTGAAACTCGAGGTTTGCATCTCCCCTTTGTCTCACACCCTCGCTCAGTTCAGCCCAACCACACAGTCCTGAATGGAATTTCTCTTAAATAATTATTATTTTTTTTTTAATTCCTCTAAAATGAACACAGACTGGAGGGTCAGGCAGCAGCTCAGGTGAGCGATTTACCTGGGCAGCCAGGGGAACTCAAAAGGAGCTCTGTGAAACAGGAGAACAAAACACAGCAAATTCCTGCAATGGATCTCGTCGCTCACATTTGTATGAGTAAGAAAAAATTACATTTGAGGAGACACCCGCAGGCTCCTGGCTCCTGTCCCAGCACACCAGGCAACACACAGAGTGCTGCTTCACTTTTTTAGTCCTTTTTTATTACCTCATGGTTGTTGGGTTTGGGACAAAAATGATAATATTTCCCTAAAATATAACCCTTTCAAAAGTAGTACCCAGAGAAAAAATCTCACTGCTGTTACTCATTGCTTCATATGATGAATATTTGAAGAGCTGCAAGAGGAGATTTTAATATTTATGGAGATTCATTTGATTTTCAGCAAATGTTTAGTTCCAACCACAAAACAAAAGTGTGGCTCATTTACACCGGCGCGGGCTGAGAGACAGCTTGAACTGTGGCTGCACTCTTTGCCTGCCGCATTCCCATCCCCTCCTGCCATCCAGAATTTTGTGGGGACTTTACATCCCAATTCCTCTCCTTTTCCGAGCAGCAGCAGCAAGTTTTTTAAAGTTTTTTCCCCTTTTTTAGTTTTTTCCCCTTTTTTAGTTTTTCCCCATTTTTTAGTTCTTTCCCATTTTTTAGTTTTCCCCCCTTTTTTCGTTTTCCCCCCTTTTTTCGTTTTTTCCCCCCTTTTTTAGTTTATTCCCCTTTTTTTGTTTTTTCCCCTTTTTTGGTTTTTTTTCCCCTTTTTTAGTTTTTTCCCCTTTTTTAGTTTTTTCCCCTTTTTTAGTTCTTTCCCCTTTTTTAGTTTTCCCCCCTTTCATAGTTTGTTCCCCTCTTTAGTTTTTTCCCCTTTTATAGTTTGTTCCCCTTTTTCAGTTTTTCCCCCTTTTTTAGCTTTCCCCCTTTTTTAGTTTTTTCCCCCAGCACGTGGCCGGGGTGCGATGCCAACATGCCAACGCCGCTCTGTGAGCTGTCACCGCAGGGTTTTTGGGTGGAACCACAACCCCAAACCCACGGAGAAGCATTTCCCCCAGGATCTGCCCCGTGCCCCAGCGCGACCCAGGCTTTGGGGCTCTCGGTACTCACCCGCCAGCTCCACCACGCAGACAGCCACGCACAGGAGCTGCCGCCACTTCATGATGCTGAAAATTCCCGAGGAGAACATTCCCTGCTCCAGCTCCGGGCTCAGTCCTGCAGCAGCTCTGAGCTCATGCAGCTTGGTTGGAGTTCAAGCCTTTGAGATCACTCACTCGTGGGGTGGGTTTCTCTTCAGGGGTTGTGCTTGTGCTCCAGGACTGCGAGGTGGAGTTTTCTCCGCTTTGATTTCCCAGTTTTATACACTTCGTGGCAACCTCGCTATCACTTAGGTAATTCTCTCCTCCCCACTTTCCTGCCAGCAGCTTCAAAACAAACAAAAGATCAGCCCTCTCCCCAGCAAAGGAGCCCAAAGCCTCGCCAGGATTAACTCTTTCCTGAGAGCTGCTGCTTTCCTGCCCAGGGGAAGGCAGGACACAGCCTGACCCTGCTGCATGGAGGGGTTGCAGTGGAGCTGCAGCTCAATGTCCCCAAAGCTCAGCGAGCACAGCCCGAGGACAGCAGCGATGTGGAGCAGCCCCAGGTCTAGCCCAGCACCGTGGGAAACGGGGGACGGCGGAAAATGGGCTTCGGAATCAGAGAATTTCTCAGCAAATTAAGCAAGGAACTCAAGGATGCGAAATCACCACTGACCTGAAGAGAAGTAACTCCATGAGCTCCACTGAATTGACTTCAGTCAGACAGGGAGCACGAGTGAGACGGGCGAGAGGACGTCTGGGGGAGAGAAAAACCCACAGGCAAAAAAACTTTGGCATCAAAGCTGGAGCAGGAGAGGGACAGGAGAGCAATAACTTCCCCGAGCTCATTAGGAGCGCTTTGTGGGAGCCCCGAGCGCAGCTCACAAACACCGACTGCGGTTTTATCACCGTGCTGAGCCTCTCCAGGTGGGAAATTTGGCTCTGGTTCGTCAGTGATTGCACTGCAGGCACGCTTGGGAGCAGCTCTAGAGGTGCAGGTCCAGGAATGCTCTGCCTCCTCACATGGGGGTGTCCCTGGAATGTTCCGGGCCAGGCTGGATGGGATTTGGGGCAGCCTGAGATAGTGGAAAGTGTCCCTGCCCACAGCAGGGGTTGGGACTGGATGATCCTTAGCATCCCTTCCAACCCAAACCTGTGTGGGATTCAAATTTTGGCCTTTGGGTATTAAAAAAAAAAAAAAGAACTTGGGTGTCTTCGTTTGAGAGACAGGTGTCAGCTAAGGAAGGTGGGAACCTTCCTTAGAACAGAGAATGTGAACCCCCTTCCCTCCGAATTATTATAATTTTAGAATCAAGGGCTCTCAGGCAAAGGTATGGGAAAAGGAATAAGAGTTTTTTACTAGTATCTATAATGAGATAAACAATCAGTAACAAAAAGAACAGTGAACAAAGTAAAAAAGGTAAACAAAACAAAACAAAAAAAAAAAACTCAGTGGCAAATGTCCCTGGGCTGCCAGGCGCTTTCCCGTTTGGTGCAGTCACGGTCACGGCCAGCAGGGGCGCTCTTGGGCTCCCAGCCCAGCAGGGCAGGTGCGATGACTCCCGGGGAGCTGCAGATGGCGCTGTGGCGCGAGGTTGGATCTGTGCCGCGCGTGATGGCAGACGGGCTGGAGAAACGTGGAGCGCAGATGGATGGGGCGCAGCAGAGAGCCCAGAGCCGGGAGATGGAGTGGCCGGGTCAGCACACCCGGGCCAGCCAGCAGAGGAGGCGGCAGGAAAACTCCGCAGTTAGGGCAGGCAGAGGGCGAGGTGGTGGCAGGCAGGGCGCCGGGCGGCAGCAGCAGGCGGGGGTCCTGTTCCACTGCAGCGCAGCTGGGAGATGCACCCTCCCGGAGGGGAAAAGAGGATTGGAGTCCCGTGCCCCGAGCAACTCACTCACCAGGTAGAGAAAAAAGCTAGTGCAGAGCCAGGCTTCTCTTCCTGCAGTCGCAGCCAAAAAAAAAAAGCAGACAGCCCTTCTTTCCCACTCCTCTCTCCTCCAAACTCCAGCGAGGAGTGAGCTTATCAGTTCCCATATCTCTTGTTCCCGTCTCCGCCCAGCCAGAAAGTCTTTGTCTCTTTTGTGAGAGTAAATGCCCCTAAGTACCGATCGTTAGCTACCTGGCAACAGAATGGTAAAAATTCCACTCCTCCCCCCCAACCTCCAACATTGGGAAACTAAACTCCAGTTCAGTCTTAATTCCATCTTTTTTTTACAGCTGGATGATGAGGTGACTAAAGGACGCATTGGGAACAGGAAATCGAAAAATGAGGTGGACAGGAAAAAAGCTGTGGAAAGAAGGATGAGGAAGCTCTTAGTCAATGTGTTATCTTTTTGTGAATGCTCCTGAAACACTTCTACAGCCACAGAATCACTGCTTTGGGTTTTAAGAGACCTTGAAACTCCTCCCATTCCAACCTGCCCTGGGCTGCCATCATTGGCCACAGCCAGAAAAGGATTAAAAGGCACAAAAAAAGGACAGGATGGTGTTACCTACAAAGAAATCCTCAAATGGTATTTCCACATTTGTTGTAGGACGAAATTCCAGTAGCTTTTGCTTTTAGCAGAGTACAGGAGTTGGATGAGATGATGCTTAAATGTCCCTTCCAACTCAAAGCGTTCTGTGATTCTGTGGCAGGAAAATGTTTCTTGGAAGGAAACATCTGCAGCTCAGCACAGGGCTCCAACATCTATATAAAGATTTCTGTTATGTTCAGTAATCTATTACTGACTGTCAGGGACACACAGCTCTATTAAAACCAAAATATCCCAGTAAAATATGGTCTAAAAGCTGAGTGTGGGCACAGCCCTGCTGACTCCAGCAGCTCCCACCAAGAATTTTCCCTTTTTTCCTGCCTCAGACACACACACACACACTTTGGGAAGCGCCTGACTCAGTGTGTAACCAGGTTTTACATTGCAGATCAGCCCAGAAAATGAATTCAGAGATGAAATGTGAAAGGCAGAGTGAGACGAGAGTCTTATTTAAATAACAGATATGTTTTTGTCTATGAAAGTGAGAATTTGGGTTGAATAACACAACTGAAAATCAGAGTGATAGATCCATAGAGTGGTTTGGGTTGGAAAGGACATGGAGGACAGAAACCAACGGGATCCTCTGGGTTTGGCTGCTGGGTTTGTTTCACCTTTCAAATCCGGACTGAAAATAGAGAGCTGGACTAAAAATAGCCTGTGGCCGGGGCTGGCAGACACCGTGCAGGGGAAGCTCGTGGGTTTGGTTTCCAGTGGAAGCTGGTTTGGATTGCAATGACATTCCCGCTGTCACAGATGTGGGATTTCATTCCTATTTCTGCACCATCCATGTCAGACCATCCCTCAGGACTCCTTTGGGGAGAGTGGCTCGGCTAAGCACAGGGAAATCTGACATTTCCTCAAAGGAAGAACCACAAAACCACAAAAAAATAAGTTACTTGTTAAGACTAACCTTTAACTGAATGCTCTGTCCTCAGAGGATTTCTGTGGAAAGATCTAGGGATGATTCCATCCATCCATCCACCCATCCATCTGTCCATCCATCCATCATCCATCCATCCCTGTCCATCTGTCCATCCATCCGTCCATCCATCCATCATCCATCCATCTGTCCATCTCCATCCCTCCACCCACCTATCCATCCACCCATCCATCCATCCCTGCATCCATCATCTGTCCATCCATCCCTCCACCTGTCCATCCATCCATCCCTGATCCATCCATCCCTCCCTCTATCCATCCATCCATCCATCCGTCCGTCCCTCCATCCATCCACTCAGGTTTTTGAGCCTGGTCATTCCCCTGGCACAGGAATTTCTCTGCTGACAGAAAGCTGACCCAGCCTCACAAGCAGCAGCTCAGGCTTTGTTGTGGGATGTTCCTGTGTACACACCGCTGAGCATATCCTAAATATCCCAAACTTCCAGCTGTAACCAGGCCCTTCACTTATTTCTATTTATTCCATGAGTGGGAGACAACACCTTGGATAGAGCTCTCCATTTGGACCTGTTTAAAGTGACTCGAGCAAACAAATCCTGCAGAATTATTTCCCTTTTTTTCCAGAGCTCTAACACATTTTTACAGCCCAGAAACTGAGAGACCACAATGAGGAACATGGCCTTGAATTATCTCGCAGCACTCAGCATCAGCTGTATCAGGTTAACAACGCCTGAGCCAATTCCAACCCAACACTGACAGGATCAAGTGTCCAAATTTCATACAGCAGTGATGAAGGCTCGTTCACACGGGCCGGGAATTTGTCCAAGTATTTAAGGGTGATTTAATTTAATCGTGAGTGATGCAATGGACATATGGCTGGGAAGCTATATGCCAGGAAACATGTTTTCTATAAGTATTTTAGCAGGCAGATGGCACACAATGGTTTTGGTGTAGTCATTTCCTCACCTCTTCGAAGTTGCTATTTCGGACAGATGAAATAATTCGATTCCCACCATCGTCCCGAGGCAGCAGCACTGCTGCCCTGGAGGATGTGCAGGGTTACAGGGCTATTTCTGTGTGAAATCACATCAAATAAATCAACCTCACACCCACCTATCCATCGCCATTCACGACTTTCAAAGCACTTTCATAACTTTCCCACTTAAACCGGAGCGAGCAGTGACACCTCACAGCGCTTCCAGAGGCACGTGGGAGCGCCTGGAGCAGGGCCACGCCACAGGGAAACCCCAAAATGCACAAATTCTGCATCTCAACCCTCAGCCTGAGCAACCAAACCGCCCCACTGCCAGCCAGAGCAGCTCTTTGTGGAAATGACAGCCCCTGTCCGACATCCTGCAGCCTCAGCCCCCAAAAACTGCTGATGGAGGAGGAGGAGATGCTGTGGGAGGAGATTCGGCTTTTGGGAGCTCTGTCAGTGTGGGGTGGGGCAGCCGGAGCAGAGGATAAGCTGCAAATAAAATCGTATTTAGTGAAGTTTGGGTTATTCCTGCCCATGAAATGCTGTTGGGATCACAGCAGCCCCAAATCCTGCCCAGGGCTCAACTTGTCCGTGGAGGAGGACACAAACTCTGCTCTGAGCTGGCAGTTCCTGATGGATGAGCTGACAGAATTCATCCAAAAAAGGGCAAAGAGCTCCAAATTTGCCCTGACAGTATCATCCTTATTGTGATTTCCTTAAAAACTTGTCACCCATTTGTTCTGTTGGGTCAGGATTTGCTCGGTGGTGTAATTATCTTGTAACTCTTGAGGCAGGAAATAATTCCTCTTTTTGGGCTGCAGGAACTCCATCCCAAGCCCCTGGCAGGACATCCTCTGTGGGAAGGCTCCTCTGGAGAGGTTGTGGCCTCAATTTCTGCTCCAGAGTGTCCTGAAGAGCCCCAGGCATGCCCTGGGCCACCCCAGAGGGTTCAAGGGGGACTGCAAGGTGCTAAAAGCTCGCCTTGGATCCTTGTTTTCTTCTCCTCCAGCATTTCCAGGGCTTCAGCGAGTGCCGGTCCCCTTGCAGTGCGAAAAGCAGAATGTGAAGGGTTTTCAGATGAGTTCCGTGGCTGTTGTTTGATTTTCTCCTTGCCTCCGCCGCCGCTTTTGCAGAGGGAAGGCTGCAGAGCCCCGGCACGGGGAGGTATCCTCTCCATGGACCTCCTCCTTCCCGTCCCAGACCCAGGAGGGATTCCTTTCCAGGACAACAAAGAGCTTTATTTAGCGCCGTGCCGGGGTGGTTTCCTGCCCGCGCTGCTCCTTGTGCCACCAACAGTTTCCAGGTCACGCCAGCAGCTCCGGCTGAGCGTCTTCGGGCTCCGTGCCCATCCTGTGCCGCAATTTCCCACCCAAATCCCATTCCTGCGGCTGGGAAAAGCATCTGCTCCTCACCGCCTGATGCTTTGGCCCATTCCCGCCTTGTTTTTTGAGGCAATTCCTCCCAGCTCGGCCAACTCCAGTCCTGCTGCAGGAAAATATTCCTCTGGGGAAGGGGTTCATGGAAAAACACTCAGTGCCGCGATTTCCATGGCAGGCTGCCCCCGGACCGCGATGGAGGGGCTGGGAATGGCCCCAGAGCGGAGCAGACAGGAGGCAGCAAGTGAGCTCTGCCTCGATGAGATTGGAACAACTCTCGGAGTGAAAGTTTCAGGCACAGAACTCCTCGGCGATTCTCCGGCAGACGGTTTGCCTGACCGCACTCGTGTGTGCCCTTGGTATTTGCTTTATTATTTGAAGGTATTGATTTCAGCAGGATGATCACAGCGAGCGATTTGTTTTAATAGAGCGCTGTTATTAACAGTGTGTTAGAGTCGCAGCAGCCATGCATCTTTTTTTTCTTTTTACCTTGAGGTTTCCAAAAGCTTTTTGAAATAAAATGTATGATCTAGAGAGCAAAAATCAGAGATTCTGAGGGTTTTTTTCACTCTGCTGAGTGTAAATGGGTGATAAATAGCAAAGCACAGTTAAATGCACTTGCAAGGGCTGTGAAGAGGCAAGAATTTGGTCAAGTTTTAAAAAAAAAAGTACATATATACATATAAAAAGATATATAAATATATAAATA
>VZRL01002521.1:82793-98444 GCA_013397895.1 Origma solitaria | reverse complement strand
TATATAAATGTACAAATATATACCTATATAAAATATATACGTAAATAAATAAATAAATAAATATAAAAATATTTGGTCTTTAATTGTGAGAACAATATTTTAATTGCTCCCCAAGCAGTTGGACAGGGCTTGGAGCAACCTGAGACAATGGAAGGTGTCCCTGCTCATGGCAGGGGTGGAACTGGAGGATTTTTGAGGTTCCTTCCAACCCAAATAATTCTGGAATTTTATGATAATCCCTTGGGAAGAGTAAATAAGTGAGCTACCCATCTCTGCAGGATGCATCAGATACACTAAGTGTGATTTTAGGCAGCTAACCTGAGTGTATTGAGGTACCAAGATCGCCTTAAAATCTGATTTTAAAAAAATTTTTCTGAAAATTTCCCCATTAGTTCGAATGTAGCAAGATCAGTTGGATATAGCAGGAGCAAGGAGGAGCTGCAGGAACATGAGAGGAGCGCCGGAGCAGTCCCGTTCCTGTCCCATCCATCAGTGCCGCGATGCTGGGGGACTCTCATTGACCTCATTCCATCGGCTGCTGCTCATCGCTGCCCCTCAAAGCGCGGCACTGTAATAAACAGCACTGCAAAACACCAACAAAAATCATTAAAGCATAAGTCTCGTAATTCAGGGTGAAGATGAGCTCCTCCATCCTGATCTGCAGCTTGCTAATTGCAATTTATTTCTCCCATTTATGGATGTCATAGGAGCGTGCGGCTGATCCATGGCTGGGCTCTCCACCCACCCTGCAGGTCCTTCTTGTTGGTGCCCCAGGTGAGCAGAACCCGAGACAGATGAGATGTTTAATCCAAAATGTAATTCCAAACAAATGCTGTTTGCAACACTGCTCATTTGAAATGCGATTATGGAATTGTGGAATCGGTTAGGTTGGAAAAAAGCTTTGAGATCATCGAGTCTGACTTACCCCCGCACTGCTGATCTCACATCCACACATCCTTTAAATCCCTCCAGGGATGGGGCCTCCACCACTGCCCTGGGTCACCTTTTTTAATTCTTGACCAACCCTTTGGTGAAACAGTGTCTCCTATTGGCTGATTTTATGTGTTTAATTTATATACTCTTCAAATATAACCACCTGAGGTTGCCTTGTCCATCCCAAGATCACCTGTGCCAGAAGCCTGAGTGGCTCCTGCTGAGCATCCCTTCTGCCCAGGGAAGTAGGGAAAAAAAATTAAAAATTAGGGAATAAAAAAACCAAAACATTGCCTTTGTTTCCAGGGAGATCCCCTCCAGCTGTAATCCATGCAATGGAAGCACAACCTGAAAAAAAAACCAACTTTGGTGGTGTTTCTCAGAGAGAAACCAAAACTGTAATTAGGAAATAAAGGAATGGCTTTTGCTCTGAGTAAACAGAGATTAGTGCCAGGTGTTCGTGCAGCATCGGAGGAGACGTGGGGCTCGTGATGAAAGGCAGCTCCAGCAGCTCGGGGGAAAGGGCTGCGCAGGGCTCCTGTCCCCACCCCGGCAATCGCCGATAATAAAGTGCTGCTGTGCTCTACCTGGGAAATGAGGTCCCAGAGGGACGAGGCTTTCCTCTTTTCAAAGGAGGATTTGTTCAAACACAGGCACGGGAGCATCCTCAGTCATTACCGACTCCTGCCGCTCCTGACCCACTGCTCTGGGAAGCGCCGGGGCCTGGATTCCAAACCTCCTTTTGTCGGGAGTTTGAAGCCGTGTCCTTGTTCTTAGGAGTGATAAATAAAAAAGAAATAGGAATCTAAGAGCCACTTCTTTGGTTGTCTCCTGAAGAGAAGGATGCAACAGCAAAACTATTTCAACTGCGGTGCCAGATGACCTGAAAAAATGACAGGGCTCTGCTCACAGTTCCACCGCACACAGCTAAATTCAGACACCGCTTATTTATTGATGTGTTTGTACAATAGGAGTGGCTGGGAAGGCTGCAGACTCCCAGGTACCTTCTGATGGCTCATAATAAGCGCAGACAACACAGACCGGCGGTGAATAATAGAACAAAAAGCTCCCAGGATCAGTGGGAATCAAAGCGCATATGGAAGTAGATGGTATCCAGTGAAACCCCCGGGGAAGGGAGCGAGGGGCAGCTCGGGAGCCACGGGGGACATGGGAGGTACAGGACGGTGACATTAAATAGCAACACCCCACAGAATTATCCTCAAAAACCGTAGTGCTGTTTTACCTCACAAATTGCAGTGCTAGGATAGGGTCTGAGTGAAGGAGAAGCACTGGGAGTGGGTTTGGGTGGGATGTTGGGAAGGGATTGTCCCCTGGGAGGGCGGGGAGGCCCTGGAATGGAATTTCCAGAGAGCTGGGGGTCCCTGGCAGTGTCCCAGACCAGGCTGGACAGGGCTTGGGGCACCCTGGGATGGTGGGAGGTGTCCCTGCCATGGCAGGGATGGGATGGGATGAGTTTTAGTGTCCTTTCCCACTCAGGCTATCCTATAATTCTGTGATTCCATGATTCTGTGAAAAGGCATCCAAAACGTGGGCACCATCCCAAACCTTTCCTCTCAGTACTGTGGTGATCTACAATGAAAAAAAAAAAAAAAGGGGAATAAAAAATGCATTAGAAATTACCAAAGTGCAGAACGTGCTGCAGAAACAGAGAGTCAATGACTCTGGGTGCTCCCAGAGCAGCTGGAAGGGTTCCAGGCCCAGGAAAGCTCTCTGGGCACAGCCCCTGTGTGCCCTCCAGGCTCAGGTGGCACCTTGGTGGCCACAGCAGCGTCACCAGCGCTGCTCTAGGTGGCTTTGGCCAGGGCAGTGGAGGGCTGAGGGAATTCCCACAGCAGTCTGGGATGAGGAATGCTCTGAACTGCCCCTTTTTCCACCTAAAAGGACTTTCCCTGCGATCCTGTGGGACACAGCTCACCATTTGTCACGGCAGGCAGCGGTCGGTGATGGGAAGCGACGCCGCATCGTTTACCAAAAGCGCAGGGGTGACAAAGGCCACGATCGATCCGCGCGGGCTGAGGCTCCATCACTTACCAGGAGCGCTTCAGAGAGAGCCTTGGAAATGCAAACCCTGTCCTGGGACTCTCCCGGACTGGTTCAGATTAATTGCTGCAGGTTCGCAGGGTTGTTTTTGTGGAAGACAGAAGGTTTGTTTGCTTTTCCTCCCCTCGGAGTTTAGCCATCATCTTTTCTCATTAGGATGGTGGCAGGAGGTCAATAGAGGCTCCAGCCTGGGCGAGACTCCTCTGTAATTTGGAAGGGAAATTTCCAGAGCTGCAGTGCCCCGGGGCACCTTCCAGAGAGTGTTTGGGAGCCAATTCTGGACCACAGAGCCCCTTCCCTGACCAGCTCCTTCGTTAAACTCAAAAACCTCAGAATTACCAAGGAATAAGAGATAATTGTGGCTTTGCTGCTCTCTGTGGTGCCCCAGCCACTGCTCGTGGAATTTTATGGCCAAGCCCAGGAACAAAGGACAGAAATCTCCCCAGGCAGGGTTTGTCAGTGTGTCCTACCCAGAGCACAGGTCGAGAGCTGCCTCCCCTCCCTCTGCTCCCTCCCTGTCAGTGTTCTTTCTGCTTTTTTGATTTCCTTAATTATTTTGGAATCTGGAGAATAATCCACCGTCAAATCCTGCAGAACAAATTGAACGTCAGGTTTCCAAACCCTCCCAATAAAGCAGATGGCATCACACGCCCGTAAATCTCCTCCCAACTTCCAGAGCATCCAAAGGCTGACAGATTATTCATTAATGGGCAGATTAATCCTGAGCTGCAAAAACAGTGGGAAGGAAAATAGAGGCTTTTGTCTCCATAACAGGGAAAAGGAACACGCTAATGTGGACAACTCACAGGAGAGGGGCAGTCCGTCCGCTCGGAGCTCGTGGAGCGGAGCTGGGCCAGAAGAGGAGCCCAAGCCAGCTCTTCCTTCAGCCCCAGGGGCCAGGAGGAGAAAAATAACTTTATACTGGGAAGGGCAGGGCTGATTCTGGTTGTTTCTGATTATTTCTCTCCCTCTCCATCCTTGCCATGGTTCCTCTCCCTGTTCTGTTTCCCAATGACCATTTTGGCCAACTCTCTCTGCCCAGCAGCAGCCAGCGCTGCTTCACTGCCACCCTGCAGCCAAGTGAAGGATTTCGGTGTTCCGTGAGCAGGCAGGGCCCCCCCAGCGCAGCATCAATGCCATCCCCTCCCCTCCCTGCCGCTGATTTGCTTGGCAGGTGTGAAATATTAATTGCCTCACATGGGAGCTTGGCTCACTGTCTGTCGCGTTTGACTGAAATATCATTCTCCGCTGCAAATATAATTACTGGGGGCCTGGATTTTAAAAATAGCCTCTCGCCTGTCTGTTAATTAGGAGCCACGCTTTGCTACACAACGAGATATTTTGGTTAATTACGAAAGAGAAAAGGACAAATTTGTCACGTCTTTTGTTTTCGTTCCACCGCGTCTCCCGGTGACAGCGGAGCGGAGCTGTGATGGAACTGCTCAGCCGACAGCAGCAGATGTCCCCCCCAAAACGGGGAGGGGGCCAGGGCTGCTGGGGTCTCACAGCTCTGGGGGTGCTGCTGCCTCCCCTTGCCGCGGAGGAGTTTAAACAAAGGGAGCGAAATTCAGTCAAGCCCAGAGCTTCGCTGAATCCTCCCCGCGGTGTTCGAGGAGCCTCATTCCAGCCACGGATTTGTTCTTGTTAAATGCGCAGAAGTGCTGAGCTGAGGCGCCCAGGGCCCTCCACAGCCAGCAGAGCCATCCCTGCGCTGGCAGCATGGCAGTGGTGACACAGGGGACACAGGGGACACAAGTCCATCCTGCCCCCATTCTTCCCAAATTAAGAAATCCTGTCTCCTCCAGATTGCTCACACCGCTCTTCACACCCATCCCGGGTTTCTCTCATAAAAAGGGAAAATAAAAAAAAAAAAAAAAATTATAAAAAAGAAAAAAAAAGAAAAGAAAAAGAAAAAGAAAAGCCCTTTCCAGTGCCAACGGAGGTGACGAGTTTGGGAATGGCAGGTGAAGGAGCTGACAAACCTGCCCTGGGCCTCAAGTGCTAATTAATAATGTGTTAATGAACCTCCAGGAGGTTAAGGGTCAGTGGAGGTGTTGGGTTCCTGGCAGGCAGCAGCGGAGGGAGAGGGAAGGGCCAAGAGTGGCTTTTTTGGCCATGGAATTCTATGGAACCCTATGGAATCCCATGGAATCACCTGGAATCCTATGGAATCCCATGGAATCCTATGGAATCCCATGGAATCCCATGGAATCACCTGGAATCCTATGGAATCCCATGGAATCCTATGGAACCCTATGGAATCCCATGGAATCACCTGGAATCCTATGGAATCCCATGGAATCCTATGGAATCCCATGGAATCCCATGGAATCCCATGGAATCCCATGGAATCCCCAATTCTTGGCCCATACCAGACACAAGACACCATTCTGGTTAAAAAACCCTCATTTTAACACAAGTTGTGGAAATCACCAGATCACCCCAGGACGAGGAGGAGCCAACAAACCCTGGGAATATCCAGAGCACCACCTGTTCACGGAGCCAGGGATTCCCTCCTCTCTTCCCAAGTTTCAGTCCTGTGTGGATGAACGATCAGCAGCTCTGCTTTGCCCTAAAATCCATTGATAGGCTGTTTCCTAATTATTTATGTAATTACCCAGCCTTTCAAAGAATCCACGGTAACAGCCTAAACTGATGTATTAAACAAGCATAATAATTATTCCAACAATATTGAATGCTGTTCTGTCAAATAACCATTTCACACAGATGAAGAAAGCGTTCAGAAATAGCACCATAATTCATGATGCTTCCAGATTAATGTCACGAAATTCCGCATCCTTTTCCTGGAGACAAGCAGAACTTTCTGTATGGAAAATTAAATATGCATACACAGAGCATGTATGAAGGTATCATACATCAAACCCTGCAAGAAACAATAGAAGGGGAGGGGGGAAAAAGGGATTTTTTAGCCTGGAATGGTTTTGCAAGGGTTTCATTACTTCAGAGACTTCTTCATGTGTCAAAGGAATCAGGAATAGAAAATGTTGTCTCTAAAACAGTAGTCTGATGGCATCTTTGGGGCCCAAATTTCATTCCAAGCCAGGTCCATTCTGTCCTCCCAGGCTTAGTTTGCTCTCAGTAGCAGCTACTGGAAATAAAATTATTAATAATAATAATAATAATCATCATCATCAACTGGAAATAGAACAATAAAAATAAATGTAAATATAATAATTATAATATAAATATAAATATACATATACATATAAATATACACATACATATAATAAAAAGAATAATAAAATAGAAATAATAATCATAATCATAATAGTATTAGAAGAAGAAGAAGTTGTTCCAAAAGAGCACAGGAAAATCCCACTAAATGAACTGCAGCAAATTTGCACTTCCCTTCTCCTTCTGCTGATCCTCAGGAACACTTGGAAAAGTGGCACAAATTTTATAACCTTGTGATGAAGATTAAAAAATAAAGCCCAATAAAAAAATCCCTGTGAATTATTGAAACTGTAGCTCATTATAATGGGAGAAATGAACCTTTATTTTCAGTAAGTGACACAGGAGCAGAAAAATGTCAGGATAATGATGCTCAGGCAGAACAATTATTTTTTGTGATAGAGAAGCATAAAGTTTCTCACTTTGATGAGTCCCCTGATTGGGGGGTTCTGTGTGCCCAGTTTAGCGATCAATAAATCAGAAAGGTTTCTTGGTGCTGAAGAGAGCTCAAGCTCTCCGTGCTCAGAGCTGAGGGCTGGGGCAGTGCTTGGTGCTCCCTCAGGATGCTGCAGGATCCCTCGGGATCCTCACCCTCTGTCCTCACCCTCTATCCTCACCCTGCACCCTCACCCTCTATCCTCACCCTGCACCCTCACCCTGCACCCTCACCCTGCATCCTGACCTGGCATCCTCTCCCTGTACCCTCACCCTCTATCCTCACTCTCTGTCTTCACCCTGCACCCTCACCCTCTATCCTCACCCTGCACCCTCACCCCTATCTTCACCCTTCATCCTCACCCTCTATCCTCACCCTGCACCCTCACCCTGCATCCTGACCTGGCATCCTCTCCCTGTACCCTCACCCTCTATCCTCACTCTCTGTCTTCACCCTGCACCCTCACCCTCTATCCTCACCCTGCACCCTCACCCCTATCTTCACCCTTCATCCTCACCCTCTATCCTCACCCTCTATCCTCACCCTGCATCCTCACCCTGCACCCTCACCCTCTATCCTCACCCTGCCCCGCCTGAAACGCTGAATTTCTCACAGCCCCAGTCCCTCATTTCACAACACTCTGACACAAACACTGGGCTTGGACAAGAGCTCAGGATTTACAAGTCCCACCCTTGGCCTGTCCGAGCTGAGGGTGTGATGCTGTCGGTGATGATCAGAACCAGCTGCTGCAGCAGAGAGGGGAACTGGGGGGGTCTTGCTGCTGGGAAAAAAGACAATAAAAATCCTGCACAGGCACAATGGGAGTGCCCAGAGCTGTGCTGAGCACACCTTTCAGGGAGATCCTGCCCAAGGAGCAGGTGGGGAGAGCAGGGGGCTGTGCCCACCCTCTGTTTTCCCTGGCACTTCTCTCCTTTGGCTCTGTTTTCGTGACACTTCCCCCATAAACCATGTCAGCGCAGGAGTGACGTGACATAACTTTTATCAAGGGGAAATTTAAGGCTTAAGTGCCTTTAAAATGCTGGCATCAGTCACCATTCGTGCTCTCTCTCTCTGAATATTACACCCATTATATGTAATTCTTTCTCCTCTTGGAGAAATATTAGCATGTACTTTTCTCCTCGTCAGTCATTTCTTGTGACCTTTGCAGCCATCTTTGAGAGGGTCACATTTATTCTGATGTCTGTGAGGCTCTGTGAGCACCACCACGAGCCCAGGTGGGATCCTGTGCTTTAATAGGGAACGTTTCCTCCAGGGAATTCCAGGGGTTTCAGACTCAAGAGAGAGGCTGCCATCACTCACCTGAGAGCACACTCAGAGCAGCCATGGAGTGGCTGAAATGTTCTTTATCCCATTTATGTCACAAGTTTCTTTCTGCCACAGCAGCAGCTGGTCCTTGCAGGGTCATGGCTGTGCTCCGAGGGGCTCCCATCCCATCTGGAGTGGGGTCACACCTCCAAAATTCAGCCCAGGCTGTTCCTGGCAGGGTCATGGCTGTGTTCCCATGCTCTGAGAGGCTGTCATCCCATCTGGAGCGGGGTCACATCGCCAAAATTCAGCCCAGGCTGTTCCTGGCAGGGTCACGGCTGTGCTCTGAGGGGATCCCATCCCATCTGGGGTGGGGTCACATCTCCAAAATTCAGCCTAGGCTGTCCTGGCAGGGTCACGGCTGTGTTCCCATGCTCTGAGGGGCTCCCAGGGGTCACATCTCCAAAATTCCTTCCCTCCCAGCCCAGCTCCTGCAGTGTAGAGCATGGGGGCAGCTCAAAGGGCTGATCCACAGTCCCTAAAGCATTTTGGGGTGAGAACCATCCCACTGAGTTCATAAATTCTCACTTCACTTCGCCCTGCTTTTCAAAACGAGGCAAAACCAGTAAAACTCAGCAGCAGAAAAATTCAGCACCGTGTCCCAGCTCCAGGGTGACATTCTGAGGACAAGCTTTCAGGTATTTTAAAGCCAGTCCATTTGCAATCCACTGCCTCCACACATAGATCAGGGGGTTTTGTTATTTTTAATTTACCTTTTGCCCTGCTAGGAATCAGAATCCGAGCTCCCAGCTGGGCTGGGAGGACAGGACATCGCAGATCATTATTCCAAACCCTTTGTCCTCGGGTTCATCACCGGCATCTCTGAGCTGGAGAGACAGGGCTGACGTCAGTGTCTGTGTGCCCGGGGTCAGGAGCACATTCGGGGCAGAAACGGTGAAAAGTTGAGCCAAACAACACCAGAGTGCTTTAGCAAAGCCATCTGTTATAAATCTGAAATAAATCCGATGTCACTCCCCACCCAGTGCAAACCTTTCTGATCCCTCCAAAGCCTGGCCAGCGCTTGTCTCCTACCGCAGCTCGGTGTCGGTGGGAGCCGCGAATCCAGGGAAAAACAGGCGCTGGGAAGCCACCAGATGGCAGCCGGAGCGGCGGAGCGGAGCATCCCCAGCGCCTGCTGCACGCCCAGCGCCTCCTGCATCCCCAGCGCCTCCTGCATCCCCAGCGCCTCCGGCATCCCCAGCGCCTCCTGCATCCCCAGCGCCTCCTGCATCCCCAGCGCCTCCTGCACGCCCAGCGCCTCCTGCATCCTCATCACCTCGAGCATCCCCAGCGCCTCCTGCATCCTCATCACCTCGAGCATCCCCAGCGCCTCCTGCATCCCCGGCACCGCTGTCTCGCACTGGCGGCCCCCGGGCCACTGCCAAGGTGTCCCCCTGCTCCTGCTCGTCCCCTGGTGGGGAACAAGGCGCGGGCATCGCCCCCGGGGCGCGGCGCTGTGCCCTGGGGACCCGGGACCGGCAGCACTCGAGCTCCGCTATCATCAGCCGCGTGCATAAATTATCCCTGTAATTACAGCGCGCGCACAGATTGCACCCTATTAATCACGATAGGATACTAATTACTGTAGCCGCCGCCCCAGCCCCGGGGGGAGCCCCCTGCCCGAGCCCCCCTCCGCCCCACAGCCGAGCTGTTGCTGCTGCTTTCCCCGGAGCTGCTGCGTCCCTGTGTGCCGCGGGATGTGTGGGGCTCTGCGGCACGAAGGGCTCCCCGAGAGGCAGTAATTAACCCCGCTGCGGGCTGTGCTCCCCGAGACATCCCCGGCGGTGGCGACAGCCGCGTGTTTTAATCAGGCTCTTTTGTGTGCGTGCCGGTGGCTGCTGCCGCGGTTTTGGGGCTGTAATTGCCGTAGCAGATGCTGGAGGAGAGAAGTTCCAGTCCGGGAGCTCTTGTCCTGCTCATTACAGCCTCTGTGAGCGGCCACTTGCACCCCAAAGCTGCTGCTTAATGAGCCTCGCTCAGCAGCGAGGTCAATTAATCCTCGAGCACCTCGGCTCGGGCTTGATCAATGCAAAGCCACAGAGTTAAAGCAAAAATAAGTGAAGAGCAAACCCTCCTGAAATCCTCCTCCACAGGGCGGTCACGACAATCCCGGGCTGTGCCAGCGGGTGCGGTGTGTGTTATCCCTGAGTCCCAGTCCCTGTCCCAGCCTGGTGCGGTATTTAGGAGGGTTTATTCCTGAAATGCACCGTGAGGAGGGAATGGGAACCTGTGCAAATGTGCTCGGGGGCTCTGGGCGAGGAGCAGCTGCGACCTGCCAAAGCAGGCGGAAAATTACAGAAACTGTTTTACAAACACTCGCAGGGTGTACGGGCTGGGCACAAGCGTGGGCAGGGCTGGCCCTGGCTCCGAGGGTCCCCTCCCGGCTCCGAGGGTCCCCTCCCGGCCCCGAGGGTCCCCTCCCGGCTCCGAGGGTCCCCTCCCGGCCCCACAGGGCTGGAGCTGTTTGCCTGTGCTGAAGGAGAGGATTTGCAGTGCCTCGGCTCTCAAATCGCCTCTGCCAAAGGCCGCTTTCATCCCCAGATCAATGAAAGGCAATCGAGGGGGACGGGAGCTGTGCTTTGAGCTGCGGGGGAGGTCGGAAAGCGCTTGAAAGTCTCCTTCCCTTGCAGGTCAGTGCTTTGCAGACAGGTCAGGGATCCACCTGCACGTTTAACCCCTTTTTGAAGTGAGAGCCCCTCGTTTTCAGGGCTCGGCAGAGGTGGGAAAGCTCAGTGCACTTCAGAGCATGGCAGGAGCCCCACGCCTGCGGTTTGCAGTGGATTTTTCTGCTCAAAACTCATCCTGAAGCTGAGCCGAGTTCACTGAAGGTGAGGCAGCTGCAGAGGGGCGCTGTGGCAGTGTGACCGTGGTCAGCATCGCTGCTGGAGGGCAGCAGCTTCAGAGCTGAGGTGAAGGTGGTGATGACAGCCTGGCACCTGCAGGGTCACCTGCCAGGCGAGGCTGCAGCGTGAGACATCCCCAGAGCTGCTCCAGGGGTCTTCTGGCATTCCTCACCCACCAGGCCTGAATCCATTTCCTGCTGTGGGTTGTAAGAATTCACTCTTACACTCTAATTTAATGAGGTGTCTTAAATGTGGATTTAATCACGGCATTAAGGTATCGGTCACTGCGTTCAAACTGGAGAGCGCAAACATCTTTCCTGAGCAGACAGCTCTGCTGCATCCTTATTAATCCAAAAATCACCTCCATATTCATCACTCCACAGATTGTTACTCTCCCCATATCCATTACCAACCTGCTAATCCTCCGGCTTCAGAGCTGGGGGCATTGGCTCCCCACCAGCAGCTCCTCCGCCTGTGGAGGGAGTTCTGCCTCCTTTCAGAGGTGCAGAGGTCCTTGCAGAGCTCCCCACTCCCCAGCTCCTCATCCCAAGGCACTCAGCTCATTAGGGGGTGTGTGTAAATGAGGTGTTGGTTTGAGATCTGCAATTAGCGCACCGCTGGGGCCACTGCCGACGCATTTCCCTCACCCTCACCCTGCCAGCACACACCGAGCTCCTTTCTGACAGGAATACAGGGAGTTACAGCATCTCCAGAGGGTGATTTGCCTTCTAGAAAACACTGATCTCTTTTCATCTGCGGCAGGTGAGGTGAATTCCATCCTTTAGCAGCTTCTGGCCATCATTTTGCTGCCAGCCTCGCCGCCAATCCTTCTGGAAACATCAGTCCATGCTCCTGCTCCTCCCTGTGTGGGCAAACAGGCCAGGCCATGCTCAGAGCAGTCCTTTGAGTTCCCTCCCGCGGTGGATTGGAGCATTTCTGGCGCTTGATCCGTCTGTTTGGTGCATTTGTTCCGTGTGCCTTGCCTTGAGCCACGTCCCTCGCAGGAGGGGCTCAGGCACGCTGACCCGGGGCTTGTCAAAGGCTAAACCGCTATTTGAGCACTTATAAAATATGCATGAGGTCTGTGACCCAGGCTACAAACCCCTGTACAGCCCGAGGCGATGCCTTTGTGGGGAGCTCAGAGACATGGCAGGTTCCCGCTGCAAAAATCAAATGGACGTCAGAAGAATCCTGAAAAACTCATGCGAGAGCGCCTCTCCCCCTGAGATCCTCCCAACACTTCCCTTTGTCAAGGCTGAACGCGGCAAAAAAGAGGAACTTTTATGCATTTCTATCTTCTCCTCAAAGCTCAGCCTAATTGAGTGCGAACAAAAGAGAAAACGCTCTCTCCTCTGCAGGCAGGCAGCGGCGGCTGGAGCGGAATGACAATTCCAGCCTGGGGAGACACTCCGGGATCAGCCGGCGGCTCTGGCACCCGTCAGCGCCTCAGCACGAGGTGTCCGTGTGTCCAGAGCCATAACACGAGGTGTCCATCTGTCCAGAGCTGTAACATGAGCTGTCCGTGTGTCCAGAGCTGTGACACGAGGTGTCTGTGTGTCCAGGGCTGGCTCCAGCAGCTCTGTGCGGCCTCCCAGAGACCCCTGGCCCCCTCCCACCACTTTAAACGAGGGCTCTGTGTGTCCAGCGCTGCACCCAGCAGGGCCAAGGAATGGATTCATCCCTGGTGTTTCTGCAGTGCCGAGGCTCTCAAAATTCAATTAACTCTCCCAACGCCCTGGCACAGGTGCCCAGAGCAGCTGTGGCTGCCCCTGGATCCCTGGCAGTGTCCCAGGCCAGGCTGGACAGGGCTTGGGGCACCCTGGGACAGTGGAGGTGCCCCTGCCATGGCTGGGGTGGCACTGGGGGAGCTTTAAGGTCCCTTCCAACCCAAGCCGTTCTCTGACATTATTCCTGCTGCTCAGCCCACGGACAAAGCCATTCCCAGGAGCAATAAAGGCGAGCAGGCATCATAAAACTCCAGTAATCAAATGTGAAAAGAACAGCCCAATTCATTAATAGCCAGACAAGCTGATAGAGACATTCTTAATTATCAAATATGACCATGGAGTTCATTTTTACCTGAGTTGTTTAAGCCTGGCCATCCTCCTTCCCTTTTCCGACGTACGTTGCCCTGGGGCAGCATTGAACATTTGTAATTAGATTCCTTCACTGGAGTTAATTATCAAGTGACAATAAAGCCTGAGTGGTTCCCATTTTCCTAAGTATTATTTGGGAATAAAAACAAACCCTTTTTTCTGGCATCAATATTTGCAATTTTAAGTTTAACATGAACCTCAGGGTGTACTCTTGATCCAAACAGATACAGACGTGTTCATGTTGGATTATGCTGTACATCTATTTTATATTGCAGTATTATACTTTCACATTGTTTTATATCCACTTGCCTGCACAAGCCTGTCAATATACCGGAGCGCAGACAAGATTTCTCTTCCGGATGATCTCTAAATTAATTAAGGAGTTTTCATCACGTTGATGTCAGACTGGGACAACATCAATATTTTGCAGGTTCCGGGTTGACCTGGCGCCTGGGGTAATGTGCTTTTTATTCTATTATTATTACTTTAAAATTTTAATTAAATTATAATTTTTATAGCCCCAGCAGGCCTAGGGTCCCAAATGTCCCCTGGAAAGAGTCTGGAGCTGAGAGGAGAGGATTTAATGTGGGTTTTAGTGATCTGCTCCGTTTTAAGCAGCGAAGTGTCCAATAACACAGAATTAAATTTCAATTACAAATGAGTTGGCCACTTAAATATAACCAGACTCTGCATAAATAAAAAGCGGGAGGTTTTTGTGGCCTTCATTGCCAGTCTAAGATCACTGTCTGATTCCATACAATTCTATGTCACCCTCTAGCTAAGCACTCACAGAAGGGAAAAGATGCTGAAATTTAAACAGGTCAAAATTAATGCCACGATTGTATTTGATAATTGGAAGTGTCACCTCCATTAGCTCGCCCTGATAACCAGGCTGGAAAAGCCAGCACGGGGATGTCCAAAATCTGCTCCACGATCTCCAGAGTGACAGTGACGGAACCACGGGACAATCCCACGCGTTCAGGAGGGGAAATAAAACCCGGCCAAGGGGATGGGCAGGGAAAAAGTGGGAGGTGAGGGGAAATTCCAGGGGTTCTGCTGCTGTTTCAGTGCTGGGAACACCAAACTCACCCATGGCAGATCCGAACCTGATCTCTCCTGTGCTTTCCACACTCTGTCCGTGGTCCTTCGCTCCTCTGCGTTGGACGTGGCGGATGATAAAGGGATCCAAGCCATCTGCATTTTATATAACCTTTATTAAGCATCACTTGACCTTGTCAGTGCCAATAAAGCCCTGTGAAGTGCTTGCCAGATAAAATGTAATTTTTAATTGAGTATCCTTATTACATCTATTAACAAGGTGCAGATGAATACAAATGACCCCACGGTCGATGCTGTCGATTCGTGTTGGAATTTCTTTCTCCTTTGCTGAGCTGAAGGAGTCAATAACCTCTCAAAGGGTGCACAGGGAGGGGAGATTTTCCTGGCAGCTGCTGAGCTGCCTCCAGGGTCTGTCCTGAAATGCAGTGGCCATGGGTAAACCAGCACAGGATCAGCGTCTCTGAAGGTAAAACACAAACCCCAACTCCCCCAGCCCCGAGGAGAGCCCTTGCCCTAGTTCCTATTTAATTCTTTAAATTCAGACTTACCCAAGGCACAGGTGAAAAACAACCATCTCCTCTTTTATTCCACAATACACAAATCACGTGAAAAATCTGCTCTGTGTTGGGTGGGCACAGCCCTGGAATGGTTCCAGGGTTTCCAGCGGCAGAGCCCATGAGATCGACCTGGCGAGGTTAAAATCTGCTGCTTTCAAGTGGCAGACAGCAGGACGTGGCCAAAGTGCCCCCCTGAGGTCCTTGTCAAGCTCTGGTCTCGGTTTGAGGGAAATAAGCTGGAATGGCCTGCCCGAGGAGCAGAGAGCTGCTCTGACTGACGGATTTGCATTCCCCTCAAACGGGAGTACTTTCCCATCTCCCCATCAGCTCCACACTAAAACAAGAGCATTCAGAGTCAAATATCTATAAAAACCACATCTCAGGGCAGCACTGAGCTCCCTGCTGTGACCCACAGCGCGCCAGACCGTCCCCTTCTGGCTTAGATTTATCCTTTTTAGTACCTAATTTAGAAAGGGAAAAAAACCCCTTGAGATCCTCCAGAAAAAAGCAGTGAGACCTCTTATTCCATACCCACATGTTTCTTCTTTAATGCTTCCTTAAGGGTCTCCATTTTTCTGTCACTTATCATCATCCAGAGTAATTTTGGGCTGTTAGAGAAAGTTCATTGCTGTAATTGCAACCATATTGGTCATTAAAGTTGACAGACAGCTGCTGGAGAAGTCACTTGCTGATTCCTGCGACTCAGCAGATGCCTCTCAGCGTTTGCTGAGATGTTGGCTTGAATTTCTGAAATGGAAGCAAGAGCGTTTCACCTCAAGGACTGAGCGTTTCAGAGAGGGGGAAGCGTGAGGAACTTACCATATTTATTTTCTTTTATTTTCAAACAGGGTTTGCTGCTCCTGCTGCAGATGGAGTGGAAGGACCTGGAATTTCCCGCAGACCCCGAGAGCTGCCCCTTGCTGCAGGGATTGGGGACTCCATCCAGCCCAGCTGCACCCCAATTTCACTGTTCAGGGGTTATTTCCAGGTGCTCCATCCCTGGAATCATCCAAGGCCAGGTTGGAAGGGATTTGGAGCAACCTGGTCCAGTGGAAGGTGTTCTTGGTTGGAACTGGATGAGCTTTAAGGTTCCTTCCAACCCAAGCTGGTTCCACTCATCCATTTCTTGCTGCTGGGATTTGGTAAAT
>VZRL01002521.1:25040-74532 GCA_013397895.1 Origma solitaria | reverse complement strand
GCCCTGCTCTGAGCTGTGTCTGGCAGCTCCCAGCAGCTCCCCTACACCCACACCTTTCACAATAAACCTCATGCTCTAAGACCAAACTTCAGAGATCTCTCGTCTCCATCCTGACCATCTGAAACAAAACCGCAAAATCCTACACAGCAAAACAGGACCCTGGGCTGTAAGGAGCTGAAAACATGAGCAGTGATGCTCGGTGGGGCTGAGAGCCATCCTGCAGCACCCTGATGGTCCCTGTGCCCCCTCCCAGCTCAGGGTGGTCCATTGTGAGATCCAGGCAGGACCAGAGCGCCCTGCAGCCTCACCTCTCCACCCAGCTCTTGTAGCTGGGGATGTCCTTGGCGTAGAGGAGCTTGTTGGAGGGGGAGTCTTTGCCCAGCCGGTGCTCTGAGGTGGAGCAGGAGTCCATGAAGGTCTGAGCCACCACGGAGAGGCAGGCGTCCGTGATGCTGCCCTTGTGGATGTCGAACACGAACTGCGGGTTTTTGATCACGTTCACCCAGAAGCGCAGGGGGAGGCTGGGAGGAAACGAAATGAAATGTGGAGACAGAGGCGAGGAAAGGGCACCTGCTGGGGACGGCGCTCCCAGGCGGAACACCGACGGTGGGAAGAGGAGGAGAGGAATTTAAATAGAAGCTGGACTGAGGCCATCAAGCCCCAGTGCTGCCCACACTGCTGTGGTGGATCCGGGAGCTGCTCCGGGCTGGGATCCCACACGTGGAGCAGCCGAGGGGTGGGGGCTGTGCCAGGGCAGCGTTCGGGGGCTGGGGGAGCATGTCCAGGAGGAGCCCATGAGCAGGGGTTGGTTAGAGCAGGGTGAGGGCTGGGGGCGGCCCCCGTGCCCATCAGCACTGCGGCCACTCCGTGCCCCATCCCTGCCAGCCGGCAGCAGGAATCAGAGCCTTTGTCCCCAAATCCCGGGGCCTTTGCAATCAAAGGGGAATTATTATTCCTTTTTTTCTTCGGCTGTATAGCAGGATCAAAAAAGCAGCTGCTGCTTTCTATTACCTTTCAAGTCGCAGCTCTCTCTGTCTCTGCAGCCTTAACTCTTGCAGTGCTGCAGAAGAGCAGCTCAGCCCAGCCCCAGCACCCCCAGCTCCCTCTTCCAAACCTCCGTCTGCTCTGCCCTGCTCCAGGGGCACAAACCCTCTCCCAGCTCCCCACCAAAATTCCCTTTCTGGGGATGCTGCAGCTCAGCTGAGCCGGGGAGGAGGAAGGTCCAGGCCTCGTGGGGTCCAAGGCTCTGGAAGACCAAACTCTGGTGGTCATTGCTTTTTCTCTCATAATTTGTTGCGATTGTACAGTTTTCATCCCAATAACTCCTTTTCTAAGGCTTTAAATGAATTGTTTTGAGCTTCCCACTGCCTTAGCAGGGAACCAACTTTTGCAGCCATGATGATTAGAGGCCTTTTAAACCACGAGGGACTCAGGGGAAAATACAAGGTCTTTAGGGAGCAACAATTTGTTGTGCTTTTTTTCCCTTCCATGCAGAGGTAAATTCCAACCCATGGAGGTTTTAATCCTAAAATAGCAGCAGAGGCAGAGATGTGAGAGCTCCTACTGTTTGGGAAGGCTGGACGTGGCTTCAGCCCCTGCCTGGGGCATGCAGAGCTGGCTCCTTCTCCCTGGTGCCAAAGGCTCCAGGTGCTTCCCAAGGCAATGGGGAAGGTGCAGCCCCTGGCTGAGCTCTCCCCTCCCGGCAGGGCTGGAATTTGTGGCACCACAGGGTTTTGCACAGGGCAGGCATTGCTTCCCACTCTTTCCAAAGTCCAGAAGTGCCCATCTGCAGCCCGAGGGCAGTGTCCAGCCCCCGCCCGGGCAGAGCAGCCCCTTCCCTTCCAAATCAGGGGATTTTATCATTTTATGACCCTCTGAACACCACACTTGCAGCTCAATCCCCACTGCCACATCCATGGGGACAGCTTTGTGTCCGCCCCACGCTTTGGGGCTCGGCTGTCCCCAGAGTTCCCAAAACAATCCCCCACCTACTTTTTTTCCCCCCAGAACCGCTCAACACCCCAATCCGCCTCCCTCTGGCCCCTCACCAGTTGCTCTTCCAGGTGTGCCTGATGTCGGTGTCGTGGATGCCGTGCTTGTCCGCCTGCTCGTCCAGGAAATCGAACATGTACTTGATGGCGAGGGGCAGGGCGCTGCCGCGGTGCACCGTGCTGAACAGCGTCTCAAACAGGTCATCCACGAACTTCTGCAGCGTGCCCTGAGGCCAGAGGTGGAAATCAGACAGCTTTTAGCATTTTTTAAAACGGAACTTTGGCTCAGGGGGAGGGGAATTGGGGTTTTCTCTTGAAAAGGCTCTGTTCCACTGAGGGTTTGGGAATTGCTGGGTGAGGCTTGACAGGCTTCAAGCGACAAAAAGGAGATTCCAAGAGCCAGAAGACATAGAGGAGATAAATGGACATTAAAAAATCCCCTGGTGTGGTCAGAGACACCTGGTCTGGGAAACGATTGACAGGAGAACCAAATTACCATCAAAGGGATCAATAATCACCAACAGGAGACCAAATATTAAGAATTGAGTAATTTAGAAGCAATGGACATGAATTTCTTCAGGCTTTTTATGTATAAATATGTGAAAAATTGGGTAAAAATTCATGTGTCATCGAATGATTTTCACTGCACAACTCCAGCCTGCAGCTACTCACTCATCTACTCTTTATTTCTAACCTGAAACAAATTTTCTTTGCTTCCCAAAGCACAGCTGTGTTATCCACACTGATGATCACATGGGGAAAGGCAGGAAAACTGCATCTGGTCAAGGAAATGGGTAAATATTTACAGGCACTGCTGCGTTCACCGACTCTTTGCATTTTAACGCTGTGCAGAAATATGGAGAATTGCAGCAATCACCTTGACTGGGAGGAAATCTGGGCTCCAGGACCCCCAATCCCAGGAAAAGCCAGCCAGCCTGGGAGCTGAGCACCATGAGGAGCCCTGGGTGACCCTCACAGAGCATTTCCCAGCAGATCCCCGTTACCTTCGTGGCCAGGAGCCTGGTCAGGTAGATCTCGGACACCATCTTGCTGCCGCGGTCTCCTTCCTTCTGGTCGCCGTGGTCGTGGTTCTTGACCAGGTGCCAGACCTTGACGCCGCTCTCCAGGTCGGGGGTGATCATGGGGGCGCGGGAGCGGAGGCTGTCGGGGCTCCCGGTGTAGCGGAACGTGGAGTCTGAGCCGGGGGAGAGCTGGGTCAGGCTCAGAGCAGAACCCTTCTGCTCCTCCCGCGGTGCCCTCACCGTGTTTGGTAACCCCAATCTGCTTGCATTGGGATTTTGTGGGGTAACGAAATGTGAGACCACCCAAAATCAGCGTTTCACAAAGATCCATGCTGCTCTCTGTTGAGCAGAAGATCTCAGAATTGAGGAATTGAGCTTTTTTGTTGTGGGGTTGTTTTTTTTTCCCCCAGGCATGGATTTTCCTGCTCCATTCACATCCTTTCGTGATGTGAACTCCTCAACCACACCCACCCAAAATCCCTCTCTGAGCTCACACACATCAACCCCAGGCACCAACTCCTGCAGCAGCCGAGCCCTGATTTCAGCATTTTGTAAATAATGAGAAGCTGCCCAGCACTGAGGGCAGGAGAAACTGCTGGGCTTGTCCTCGAGGCTCTCAGGAGAGCAGTGAGGGCTCAAATTGAGCACCAACAGCAGAGCCTGAGGCCAGTCCTGCGCCCTGTGCCATCCCTGGACAGAGCAGCTCCTGTCTCCTGAGTCCCTGTGGGGAAAGGGGAGCTCAAAGGGCACCCCTCAATTCCCCCTGATTGCTCAGAAACCATGGGTGGTTTCTCCATGGCACATATTTATTTATATATTTCATTTCCCAAAGGATGTCCCTCCCTGGATCCCATCCCCGGCGCCTCCAGCACGAGGCACGAGGCTGAGGAGCTCGGCTGTGCCTGGCTGGGATTTCCCTCTCCCTGCATTTCTTTGTTCTCCGGGAATCTCGTGTATTTTCTCAAGTTCAGCCTTCAATTCACTGCTCACCCTCCTCATCAGGAGCACGGGGATCGATCGTAAATCAGCTGAGGGAAATACTCAAGTCATTACCAAAGTAGCTGGATTTTCATCCCTGATTAAGGCTTAGATAAATGAGTGCTCCAACTGATATAATTAAGGAGACAGACAGGGGGACAGCTCAGGAAGCATCCAGTAATTCTATTTTTAAACGTATCTCTGTGCTGATATATAACAGGGGAAGTAAATAAGTATCTAATTTAAATTCTGCCGGCACAACTAGAAATATTAATCTTAACATGAGCAATGATCGCTCATATTGGTGCTTTGCAAAAGCTTTTCCAGCTGACAGAGATCAATGAGCACTGAGGGCTCATTGACTGACCCAGCCTTGGTTTTTCCATCACCTGAACCATTGGATGTGCTGGGCCTACTCCTGGCAGGGAAAAATGCCTTTTCTCCTGTTTTTTACCTCAACACTCCCCTGCTTTTGGCTCCTCAGAACCCTTGCTCGAGGTGAAAAACAACATTATTTTGGGAGCTATAAACAGGAGGAGGAGATGGGTTTGTCGGGAGACTTTTTGCTGCTAAAACACTCTGCAAAATGAACGATAATGAAAGATCAGCACTCGAGAGGTTTTGCCACTGCTGCCTTTTATGGAAGCCTATTATTACAATTATTGTGGATTTAGTGCTCTGAAGGCACACCTGGCACCTCGCAGGCTCATTTTCTCAGGCTGCAGCACCTTCAGGGACCCTCTGCAATGTGCTGAGCCCTGCTGTTATGCAGATCAGGAATTCCCAGGTGTGCACATCCCTGCACTCCTGCTGAGATTGCCCTTCCCATGTGTGACCCAGAGCTCAGGATCCTGCACTCAGAGAGGGAGCAGGGGAGCACTCAGGGGTTTTGGGGGCTCAAAAATCCTTTCCTGCATCACCCATCCCCTCTGAGCCTTGGAACTTCCATTCCCACAGGCTGTCCTTGAGCTTGGCATTTCCACTTCCCTTCTCCCACATTTTCTGGTCCTTTTGCTGTTTTCATCGCTGGAAAATCCTTTGCAAACCAATCCAGATTTTTCTGTTTGGATTCACATTGGTTTAGGGTAGTTCTTTGGGGGAAATTCCTGCTTTTTCCCCACCTAAATCCCAGCGTCTGCCCATGGGCAAACCATATCAGCTTTTTCTGTTTGGATTCACATTCATTTTGGGTGGTTCTCTGGGGGAAATCGCTGCTTTTTCCCCACCTAAATCCCACTGTGTGCCCATGGGCAACCCAAACCTTTGCAAACCAAACCAGCTTTTTCTGTTTGGATTTATGTTGCTTTTGGGTGGTTCTTTGGGGGAAATCGCTGTTTTTTCCCCACCTAAATCCCCGTGCCTGCCCATGGGCCATCCTCTCCCATCCCATCCCTTACCGTATCTGCTGATGGAGGTCCGGGAGATGCTGGCAGAGGCAGGAATGTTGTAGGAGGAGGTTTGCTTGGGAACCAGAGCCACCACGGAGCGGTCTGACACCTGGGGAGGCAAGGCAGGAGAAGGTCAGAGGTGATCCCTGGCCCCACTGTGATCCAGAAAATCCTGGGAAGAGCAGCCCAGGACACACTCCCGGCCTGTGCTGGGCCAGGCTACAGCAGGATGCTGAGGGAAAGGAGGGATAAATCAAAAGATGTGGTGAAGATGCTTTTGGTCGTTCTGATTTAAGATTATGCCTCACCCGATAAAAATGGGAATCTCAAGAATTGTTGTGATCCAATTAAAGTAACAATGCAGAGGGAATAAAAGGGCTGTAATAACGTTATGGGCCATAAAACATTCCTATTAAACCATTTTTTATTTTAGCAATTTTTACGAACTTTAAAAGTTTGATTTACAGCGGAGCAAGTCATAAAGCCATCTTTCAGGGTATTTAATTGTTATCCCTTTACTGCTCCAGAGAAGGAATTAAACACTGGGAAGTCAAACTATAAATGAACATTAGCGCTAACAAGGTTTTGTTACAGCAGATTTTAGTGGCCATGTTTAATTTTATCCTCCCTATAAATCTGGTAGTCACTGGAAGTTTTCTAACTTATTCCCCTTAATTAAGGATCTGCAGGTTTCCAGGCAAGGGGCCTGAGTGGCTTTTAATTTTGAACTTGTGACCTGTGGTGCAGCACAGCGAGGGACAGAGAACAGAGCCACCACACCTCGCCAGGGCCCAGCAGAGGCTGAGCACAAAAGAAATGCCTCTTCCTGCTGCAGGAATTGCTTTTCAGGGCTGAATCCTGAGTTATTTGCCAGGAGTGACCCTATGAACTGAGGTTTTTTGCTCCCCCAGCACCTCCAGGGGTTTGCACAACATCTGCAGCTCCGAGGTGAGCTGCACACAGCGACCTGTGCTGCCCCCAAGGCTTTGGACTCCGCTCAGATGAAAGGTTTCATGGAAATCCGAGTTATTATTATTGCTGCTAAAAGTGGAAATAATAGTTAATTATTAGTATTATGATAGTGGAAATAATAGTTAATTATTATTATTATGATAGTGGAATTAATAGTTAATAAAATCGTGTTTCGTGGCACAAAAGTGAGAGATTTCCACGCAAAACACTCCAAACACCTCCATTATTTCCTTTGCTGCTCCTGCCTCACTTCAGCCAATTTATGGAAGAAGTGGTCAGTGCCGAAATTATTTTCTTAGGCTGTTCTTAGCTGCCACTTCAGCTCCATTCCACCAGGGAGAAACGTGAGCTCAGGGCGCTCCCGTGCCGGATCCGGATCTGCTTCCACCAGGGCTGGGCTTCGCTGCGCGAGAGGCACTAAAAATTCCACACACACACGCCTGGCAGAGCCCTCTCACTCTCTAAATTTGGGGTGGAATGGCTCCTGTCAGCCCAGCCCCAGCAGCTGCAAATCAGCCTCAGCCGGAGCACGCCGCACACAGCCCCCCGGGGACGCTGGCGGAGCTGCCTGCCTGCTTTACAACTTTATAAATATTCTGATTATTCCGCAAGCTGGGAGCGCGGGGCGCGAAACACCTGAAAGACGAGGAGAAGAAAAGCTGGGGTGGGGGAGAAGGGAGCCCAGGTGAGGATTCCAGCTCCACATCCACACCGCCCTCGCCTCCCAAGTCTCATTTTCCGCCCAAACCTTCCCTTTCTCCTTCTAATTTTTCATTTAAAGCAGTTTCCTGCTCTCCTGGCCGCTCCAGACTCGCTGACAGGTATTCATGCTCTGCTGCCTCTGAGTTAACCCTGCGTGAGCCACTGTAAATCATTTGATATTAAATCCGGTGTTTCATTTTTCCTGAGTGAAACCACACGGGGTAGGACTCTCCCGTGGAGTTTAATAGCCATGAAACCAAAAGGATACGACACAAATGTAATACAATTCCTTGCCGTGTATGAAAGCTCTGGAGAATTTAACAAAGAATTGCACTTAAATAAGTTATACATCTATTTTTATAAATGTGGAAATAAGCAGGAGGTGCACAGTTCTCTCTATAATTTGATAAAGTGGTTCAAAACTATTAGAAAGATGAATATTTCTCTTTAATTCCAATTTGGGTTTTGTATGTGAAGGCTTCACACGAAAAAATGCATCTGATCAGTCATTGTATTTTTGTGATTCTAATGCAGGAAACAAAAGCAACGGGTGTCAAAATCCAGGTGTGGAGCTGGGAAACCCTCGGGATTAAATAACCACCCCGGGCACAGGGAGGAGGGGGAGGAGGAGGAGGAGGAGGAGGAGGAGGAGGGAGGTGGTGTGGAGCCCCAGAAGGGCAGGAATGAGCTGTGGGAATGGCTCCTGGGAATGAGGAGCAGGGAATTGAGGACAGGGTGGGTTCTGCACCTGCCCAAGGACACCCCTGGAGCTCCGGGATGGGAATTTGGGCTGAGCACCTCCCAGCACAGCCAGGGACCTCTGCCTTCAGAGCAGAGCAAAGGCAAGACAGCTCTGAATGAAAGATGGGCAGAGCTTTACAAAGCACCTCTCATTTCTCCCCTAGAAATCTAGAAATCATTGTCACTGCTCCTCTGGAAACCCACATTTGTTTGAATGGCTTGAAGCACACCTGGTTCATGTGTCACATTCCCTTAAACGGTGAGACAGCAGCACTTGGAACTCCAGGGATTTTATACCTTCTTTAAGCTGGGCCCTTACCCATGGATTTGTTTTACTGTCTAGTCCTGGCACATCTGTGTTTTTGGTACCTAATGAAAACATTTACTTCAACAGAAAAAACCCCCCTAAATTGGTAGGAATAAATAATAATAATAATAATAATAATAATAATAACAATAATAATAACTCTATATATATACATATATATATTGCTGTTAGTTTTTTGGCCAAAGCCTCGCCTTGACAAAATTTCTGCTGCAGCGAAAAGATTTTGGCTCCTCTGTAATGCCTAAGCAGCTCAGCTGGGCTGTGCAGGGCTGGGGCCAGAGCAGCAGACACGTGTCACTACCTGGGTGTGTGGCAGCCAAATTCTCCTTTCTTCCAGAGCAACCCTGACATTCAAATGGCAGCGAGAGCTGCAGCATCTTGAGCGCTGCAAGGATTTTGTTTGTTTTAAGGGTTAGCTTGTGGCTCCGGTTTTCCCACAGGCGCTGCAATGAAAGTGCTCCCTCCCCCAGCACCCAGCGCACGTCAGACAGGCACAGCTTTCACTCCTGACTTCCTCACGATGACTTTTAAAGATCAAGGCATAATAAAGTCTCGCTGCTTCCCTGCATGTTGGTTAATCCCTTGCAACTGTCAGGTAAAACAGATTTTTAGGAACAATGGAATTAATCTGCACAACTCCTCTGACATTTTACGGTAATCTGTGTTTAAATCCTGGGGGCTGCTTGGAAAAGTTGACCCCGGAGGTGATTTTAACATGCACGGTGCATATTGATGCGCTCTCCTGCCTCGCTCCCTGATTGCAGGGCTCCTGTCAATGCTGGCTCCCGTTCAAGGCCCCCAGCGTGAGGCAGGCTGACGGGCTGGAGACGCTGGATAAACAGCGAGAGATGCCAGATTAAATACTGAGCACTTCTGGGGAGCTGCTGATGGACAGGAGTGGGTTACGGGTCCCAATTAATGCACTTATCCTGAGCTGCAGACAGGCTGCGAGGGGAAGCCTTTGATTCTCTGCACCCAAACCTTCCTCAGCTCCTTCCCTACCTGTCTCTCCATCTTTTGCTTTGATTCCCCACAACCAAACCTTCCTCAGCTCCTTCCCTACCTGCCTTTCCATCTTCTGCTTTGATTCGCTGCACCCAAATCTTCCTCAGCTCCTTCCTCACCTGTCTTTCCATCTTTTGCTTTGATACTTCATAACCAAACCTTCCTTAATTCCCTCCTCACCTGTCTCTCCATTTTTTGCTTTGATTCCCCATAACCAAATCTTCCTCAGCTCCTTCCTCACTTGTCTTTCCATCTTTGCTTTGAATCCCTGCAACCAAACCTTCCTCACCTGTCTCTCCATTTTTTGCTTTGATTCTTCATAACCAAACCTTCCTCAGCTCCCTCCTCACCTGTTTTTCCAACTTTTCCTTTGATTCCCAGTAACCAAACCTGCCCCAGCTCCCTCTCTTCCCCCTTGCACACTGCAAGGAGCCCTTTCCAACAGATACTGCCCTATCCAGCTAAAGATGCCACGAATTCCTTAGGGCTCCTCACCCACCCTGTGTGAGCTTCTTCTTCACTTTCCATGACTTTATCCCTCCCCTGCTGCCCTCCAGGCTGTCCCAGACCCCCGGACAAAGTCCTGAGCCCCCCGTGCTGCCCTCCCTGTGCCCCTCAACCCCAGCAGTGCCAGCTCAGCCCCTGCGCCGCTCCCTCTGCCTCTCTCCCACGGCTGGCAGGTTTCATTTAGCCAATTTTCAACTCCGCTGCTTCCCTTGAGCTCCTGTCAAGGTTGCTTTCCCCCCTAATGCTGAAGCACATGGAACCCTTCTGGTTTATCACACAAACGTGACCTCCCTGTCTCTCTGGGCACACGAGACACGTGGGAATTAACTTCCAGCTCTCCTGGGAGCTGTCGGGGGCTGCTCCCTCACCTGATAGTGCACCAGAGTGTTCAGGCGCTTCCAGTCCCCCTCGATCTTGGTGGTGATGTCTTCATCCTGCAGCACCACGCGAGCGATGCGGCCCTGCCGCCACTCTGGGGAGGGGAGAGCTGCGGTCAGAGGGGCTGCAACCCCCCCAGGAATCATCCCCAGCCCCTCTGGCCATCCCCTCCCAGCAGCAGGGAGGCTCCTACCCAAATCCATGTCGACAGCTCTCGGTCTTTGGGAATAGGGCACGTTTTTGTACACGGCGTCCAGGATCTTCTCCTTGACTTGGGTGATGGTGTCGCAGTTCAGCACCTTCACGGGGATCTCGGGGCTGTTCTCGTTGTCTGGGTTCACGCAGTTTAGGATCTGGAAGAGAAGAACCACACCTTGCTCTAAAGGAGAAGCTTAACCACGTGCCACAACAACAAAACCCCACTGCACCCTAAATGCATCATCGCTATTGCATCTCACATTTTTTATGTAATTACAGCTATGAGAGGAGTCCTGGCTGTCCTTTTCACTTGCTGCAGGAGGGTGCACAGGGACATCAAACATTCCCTCAGCCCAGCTTTCCCAACCTCATTCCGGGGACACTCCTGGCTGGGACGGCTCTCCATGGCCGGGAACGCTCCCAGCCCGGGCAGGATCCCATCCCTGCTCCAAGGACGGCACGGCTGGAGGCCAGCAGGACTCTGCAGCACCACTCACCAGCGTCTTGTACTCGATCTGCTGCCGGATGAGCTTGTCCTCACTGAGGGAGTAGCGAGCCTCTCCTGTGATGGCATCAATGGGTCCCTTCTCCATCTGCTGCTTGATGGCACAGTAGAGCATGAAGAGAGGCTCTCCTGCACATTCCTGCGTGACAGAGGGACACCGGTACTGACCCAGGGGCGAAGGAGTCCTGTTTGGCACAGCCCCCCCGCCTCAATCCTTAGCACATGTGCAACCCAGGGCTGGCCCCCAGCAGCTCCTGGAGAGGACAGCCAAGCCCGTGAGCTCCACTGCTCCGTGGCTGTGTTGTCTTTGGCAGGGGAAATCCCTCCTGAATCTGCGTGGCTGTAAAAAAATGGAATTTGAGATCTCGATCTCACTGTTCGCTCCCCCGGAGCAAATTGAGTGGGGCTTCCAAACCCACAAATTGAGTTAAAAACGGTGGGAGCCAAGGCATGGAGATGTGAGAAGTTCCCCGAGCACTGAAGAGGTGCAACAGAACCTCCTCTACGTGGGAATTACTCGGGAGACCTAAGAGAGGCTGTGATCATGGAGCAGCAGCCTCACAACAAATTTCCACCTCTCCTTCCTTGCCGCTCCATCTCTTGGAGCCTGATGGAAGAGTTTCACCCCAGATCCACCCTGGGCACGGAAAAGCAGCAGCAGATCCTGCTCCATCTCTCCTTACCTTGAGGAATTTGTGCAGTAGGAAGGCAAACCAGTTGGTGAGCATCTTCTCCGCCACGGACTCGGTCCTGGGGAAGGCAGGAGGGCACACATCACACTCAGAGCCCAGAACTGCGCTGGCACAGGAGCCGGGGCCAGCAGGATGAGGCCAGCACTCTCCCTGTCCCTGCCCAGCTGCCGGCCCTGGTGACAGCCAGACTGGTGACAGCCAGCCTGGTGACACTCAGCTCCTCGCACGTGGTGCAAATTACAGCCTGGCTCAGTAAATCACTGCGATTTACAGCAGCTCCTGGCAATCAGGGACAGCCGAGTGACAATGGCAGGGAAATTGCAGCTTTCTCCCCAGTCCCACCCAGTGTCCTCTCCCCACATTGTGCCTGAGATTATCTCTAATTTAAATACAATGGCTCCTAATGATAGTTTTTAATGCTGCCTCTGCAGGACCCAGAGGCTCTCCTTAAAGCACCACAGCCTCTTTTCCTGGGATGGGATGGGATTGGATGGCTCTGGTGGTCGCAGGGTGTCTCACATTGGAGCTCCAGTCCTGTCCAGGGCAGAGCTGCTGTGCTGCAGCCTGGCCAGCTGTGACCACGCCCCTGGCCAGCTGTGACCACGCCCCTGGCCAGCTGTGACCATGGCCTTGCCTGGCTCAGCACCACCAGCCTTCCCCTCACGCAGCGCCAGGATCTGGTCCAAATTCCAGCAAGCAAAGAGCGATGAACCCAATTCCTTGCTCCCTGCAGCATCCTTCACTCTGGGGACTGTTCCCTCTGCCATCTCCTCCCTGACCTGGAGAGAGTCACATCCCACTCCAGACCCAATTTCCCCTCAAATGAGGGCCTGCCCCTTGCCGTGAACCCCCACAGCATTCCAAATGCTTGGAATTAAAAGCACACAGCAAAGGAGCACAGCGCTTGATTCCAAAGCCAAGCAGACCAAGAATAAACAGGAGCCTATAGATTTCAACAAACAAAAACTGACACCAGTCCGCCAACAGACCTGGGGTCACATCATCCATCATCTCCTAGGATGGCAACATCTGCCAGGAATTTGTGAAAATGTCTGCAGATCCCCAAAGAATTTAAGCCTGAATTGATAAACTGCCTAAAAATTCGTCCTACAAATTGACACACGCGTCATTCTCCTGTTTGAAATATTTCGAGCGCCCAGTTAATGAGGAGAAGCACCAGCACCCTTCCAAACAGCCCTGGAAAATGGAGAGGCACTGACACAAACCACAGAATAGGTGAAAAACTCAGAAAATAATACAGTCGGGGCTTCAGGGGGAATATTAATTCAATAAACTACTTTGTTAATAGAATATTAAATGCAGAATTAGCAAGTCTCCCAATTAGCCCTCCCAGTGAAGCAGTGCTGTGTCCTGTCCCCCTGGGCTGCTCATGGCCTGACACCAACTCTGGAAAAAGACCTGAAATGTGGAGCGGCAGAGAAGTTGGGGCATTTTACACAGGAGAATGCAATGGGAACCAGCTCTGGAAAAAGACCTGAAATGTGGAGCGGCAGAGAAGTTGGGGCATTTTACACAGGAGAATGCAATGGGAACCAGCTCTGGAAAAAGACCTGAAATGTGGAGCGGCAGAGAAGTTGGGGCATTTTACACAGGAGAATGCAATGGGATACTCTGGCCTGGCTCTCCCTGTTTATCTCCTTATCAGAAACACAGACCAGCTGAACAGAGAAACACAGCACAAAGAAACACCTCGGAGCATCCCTGTCCACCCCATTCTCCTAGCCCCCAGCACTGAACCTTGTCCCAGCACAGATCACGAGGGATTTGCAGTGCCGAGTCCTGGGACAGACCGACCCCAGCAGTGAGATCAGCACTGAGCTCACGCTCACTGTGCTGTGCTGGCTGGGACAGGAGCTGCTCACAGCCTGGAACAGCTCCACGGAGCACCCCTGCCCTGCTCTGCCTCGGGAATGGGGAGCTCTGCCTGCCAGCCCCGGGCCGGAGCCTTCTCCTGCACGTGGAGGGCTCTGCTGAGCCCCAAATCTGCCGAGCGCCTAAATCTGCTGAGCCACAAATCTGCTGAGCCCCAAATCTGCTGAGTCCCAAATCTACTGAGCCCCCGAATCTCCAGAGCCCCCAAATCTGCTGAGCCCCGAATCTGCCGCTGTGTTTTGAGCTGCCCCTCCCAGCACTGCTCTGTGTCATCGCCGGCCTCTGGCTGCTGCTAAAGATCTGCACCAAAAATAAAAAATAAGCTCCTGGAGATTAGCAGGGCAGAAGAGAATCCCTAGACTTGGAGAAAACCCTTCTCTCACTGACCACAGACAGAGGGCACAGCACGACCCAGAGATGGTTTTCCGAAGGAGCTGACGCCAGCGCCTCGGCTGCTCCGCCGCCTTCCTGAGGCACCGGCAAGAAAACAAACCTAAACAAAACGAGCTGAGAGAACCCAAAAAATAAATATGTATTTTATTAATTCTCCCTGCTCTATGTAGGTCTCCAAACTGCTGTTGCCAGCAACCAGAGCAGCTGTTTGATTTAACGTCAACTTTCTTGCTGTCTCCCGCGAGGGGCAGCCGTGGAGGAAAGAGAGAGGGGGAAACGAGGAAGAAAGAGGGAAAGAACTGAGTGTCAGTTATCAACTGCTGCCACCAGAGAGCTCAAAACGTTTTAAAAAAGAGTGTTTCACTTCATGGGTGATCACTCCTTATTAAGTCAGGGCTGGTTTGGGCACCAACACTGGGGCTCAGGGGTGGGACAGGGCTCCAGCCTGAGTTTCAACAGGACCTGGAGCACCAGGACAAGGAGCAAAGCTTTTAAACTAAAAAGGAGCAGATGCAGACTTGATGTAAAGCAGAAATTTTGATGGTAAGGGTGGTGAAACGCTGGCCCAAATTGCCCAGAGGGGTGGGGGATGTCCATCTCTGGAAAGATCCAAATTCCTTGTGAAATGGGAAATCCCAACGTCAGCCCAGGGCCCTGACTCCTTGCTGGGCGCTGCAGGGAGGAGGGGGCACAGCTCTTATCAGCATCCTTGTGTTTTTTGGAGCGCCAGGAAAAGCCATTATTGATGGCTGAGGCAGAAGACGCCTTCCCAGCGACTCGTCAAACCACGGGGGAAATTAAGACGGCTTCCTTCGCCGAGATGAGTTATTGCCTCCGCAAACACAGCCAGATTTAAAGCAATTTCCTGTCAAGTATATTCATTATGGCTGGAGGCACCCCTGAAATGTTCCTGGAGCTGTGAAATCCTCCCCTCGCTCCAGTGCGGTGCCAGCAGAGTCCCAGCACAGCCGAGGGGCAGCGCTGGCCAAGGCCAGGCTCTGCAGGACCCCCAGGACAGGGGGAGAACATGGGGAGCCTATTTCTCGTGCCTGCTGATCTGCCCCGAAATTAATGCACATTTTTCCCTTTTTTTATTTCTGCCCCTTCCCGGCACCACCTTGGCTGAGTTGCTCAGTCCATCCTTGAGCTCCTGGCCCAGCTGTGGCACACAAACTCTGCTCTCCAGCCAGGCTGAGCTGCAGGATCTGCTCTGAGACCTTCTGCAGCCGCCTGTGACCTCCCAGAGCAGGGCTGACCTATGTCCTGGGGACAGCCGAGGAAATGGATGGGAACCCTCCCTGGAAAGCAGCAATCCTCACCCCACACCAGCACCCACGGAGCCCTCAGAGCACAGAATCCTCAAATTGTTTAGGTTGGAAAAGACCTCTAAAATCACCAAGCACAGCCTGCGATGGATCCCCACATCCAGGGACTCCCCCACCTCCCTGGACAGCCCTTCCAACCCTCCCCACGCAGCAGTTCCTCCTGACTGCCCCACCAGCATGGACATGGCCCCTGCACCCCATCCCCTCCTCCCCATCCCCTCCTCGTCCCCGGCCTGACCTGCGCAGGAGCAGCTTGGGGTGGTTCTTGTTCTCCAGGTTCTTTTCGATGAGGTCGGAGAGCAGCTGCTTGAGGACGTCGGTGGCGTACTCGAGCTTGCCCTGCAGCCCCGTCATGATGAGCGAGGCCACGTTGCCGCGGTCGCGCATGGAGAAGCTGCGCTGCAGCTCCAGCGTGCGGATGAAGGTCAGCAGGAACACCTTGTTGTTGATCAGCTGCGCAAAGAGCTTCAGCGCCTTCTCCACGCTCTGCTGCCCGTTCCCCTGCACCTGCAGGAGGAGAGCAGGGCCGTCAGTCATGGCGCGGGGCACGAGGGACGGGAGGGCAGCGCTGACCGCCCTGGGGTCACCCTGACAGCGCTGGGGGGATCACAGGATCAGGGAATGGCTTGGGTGGGGAGGAACATTAAAATCATCTCATTCCACCCCCCTGCCATGGCAGGGACACCTCCCACTGTCCCACAGTGTTCCAAGCCCTGTCCAGCCTGGCTTTGGGGCAGCCACAGCTTCTCTGGGCACCTGTGCCAGGGCCTCACACCCTCCCAAGGAACAATTCCTTCCCCATATCCCATCTGAACCTGCTCTCCTTCAGTCTGAACCCATTCCCCCTTGTCCCGTCACTCCAGTTCCTGATGAAGGAAGTTCCTTCACTCCAGTTCTTTCACTCCAGCTCTCCTGTTACCACTTCAGACCCTGGAAGGTGCTCAGAGGTCTCCACACAACCTTCTCCTCTCCAGGCTGACATTCCCAGCTCTCCCAGCCTGTCCCAGTGACCTCCTGGCCTCCCCTGGACTTGCTCCAGCAGTTCCATGTCCTTCTCATGCTCGGGGCACCAGCAGTGAGCCCAGGATGGTTTAACCCAGGCCAGTGCCCACCTTCCAGGGGCCTTCCAGGGCCTCAGCATCCCTGGACAAGGTTCCTGCTCCATCCAAAGCAAACCTCCCCAGCACAGCTCCCCTCAGTCCTCGCTGCGAGCTGCGCTCTGTGCACGCCATAAAGCAGCAGCTCGGAGGCTAACGGCCCCCGAAATGACACCCAGATCTGCTTGTTCTGCACAAAAAGTGACACTCTTGTAAGTAAATTAAATACTAATTTAGACTATTGCTTTATTACGGGCCAAGTGTAAAAAATTAATTGAGGCTTTCAGCCAGTTGCGGATTCAAGTAATTCATTACAAGTGAAAATGATGAACTGCACGAAGCAACTCTTTACCAAACATCTTGCAGAGTTATGTATTGGTTTTACTAACGTTACATAATTAAGCAACTGTGTAATTGGCAACACATTTATCACTTCTGCAATTCTGTTTTTCATGAGTAAAACAAAAAGCATTCATATTTGTTTGCTGGAGCGTCAGCTTCTCTGGCAACTCCAACAGCAAACATAATGCATGGAGCTGGAAGCTCAGAGCAGGAATGGCCTGGGAGAGGCTGCTTCTGTTTCAGGGACACCACAGCGACTGAAGGGGATCCAAAGGGAGGCATAAATGGTGGGAAGTGCCCGCCTGGAAAAGGGACCCAGCCCTGGAGCAACCAGGACTCCTTCCTCCTACATCCAACCCTCCTCTGTGTGGAGGAAACAGAGCTTCAGGATTTACTGGGCACTCCCAGGCTCTGAAAAGCTAAGCTGAGCCTCTGGACATCCCACACGGAGGATGGCAGCCCTATTCCAGGTGGGGATCTCGGCCCCACCCCATGGGAAGGATCGCAGCCCCACCCCATGGGAAGGATCTCAGCCCCATCCCAGGTGTGAGATGATATTTATGAAGTCCCACCTTTTTTCTGCCCCTCTGCCAGGTGCTCTGATGGACCCCTGTGGCCTCCCAATTCCTCCGTATCCCCAGTGAAAATCTTTTCTATATTTTTACACATCCTGGTGGGAAAACCAGGGAGAAGGAGGCGCTTGCTCAGAAGCTGCAATGGCTGGGCATTCCCCTTGCCCTCCTGTGGACACGCACGGGAACAGCAGCAGGATGCTCCGGGCAGGATGCTCCGGGCACTCATCCATCCCCTGCACCCTGAGGTGACTCAGGAGGACTTTAAAACACACCTTAACTGCTCTGTCCTGCTCTGCCGCTGCCCTACAGCAATATAAACTCCCATAAAATAAAAATAAACCAACACCAGGGAGGAGAAACCAAAAGGAATCCGGCACTCCACGATCGGAGCTCAAATGAACTCAGGGCTCAGCCTGCTGACCCTGGGGCACTCAATAATCTTTGGTACGGAGCCATAAGGAGCTGCAGGATTCCTGCCGGCTTCCCTGAGGGCTCAGGGGGATGTGGAGAGCCAGAGAAAGCGTGTTGTTTTACCTCCAGCTCCCGCAGCACGGGGTGGTCCTCGATGCCCGGGAAGAGCACGCGCATGGCGTAGGTGCGGTAGTCCAGGTAGGGGATCCCCGAGCGGTCCAGGTCGCTGGTCAGCTCATTGATGTCCGTCTGCAGCTCTGCGAAGGCTGCAGGGGGAAGGGAACAGGGGACAGGTTTGGGGAGGGCTGGATGCTGCTCTCCCCTGGGCTCGGCAGGACGGGCCAGCCCAGGAAAGGATTCCGAGCTCAGACAGCCTTGGAGACTCTGTGAGAGCAGCCCGGGGGGAGAGCAGCTCCTGCTCAGAGCAGAGACAGAACAAAGCTGATTCTCATTTGTATGCAGTTCACACCTGTGCGCACACACCTCGAACACCTTTAAAGGCTGCTCGCAGAAACGAGGATCTATTTCCATAACTTGGTGCCTCCCCTGTTTCCCTTTCTTCTTGCTCTCCTCCTCTATCAACAGTTGCCAAGATAATCAAATCTGATGCAGATCAAATCCGAGCTGCTGCAGGGGTCAGGAAGGGATTTATTCTCCCTCTCCTAACACCGTGTTTTACAGCTGGATGTGTCTCCTCGTGTTCCCTCTCCCAGGTGTGACACGCTGGCTCAGGGAGGCCTCTGTGCCCCAGCTGGGCTGTGCCAAGCCCAATCTGTGCTTTCTCCTGAATATATCTCAATTTTTGTCCTGTGCTTTCAAGGCTATCCTTGAAATCAGCTGAACAAATCCAATGCAACGCTCTCTCTCTCTCCACTATGAAATTTGCAGCTTGCTATTTATTTTATTTCGATTGATTAAGGCCCTTTCCAGGTGGAAGGACGTAGGGAGCAACAGCAGCACCCCCCGAAAGCATCCCTGTGGGGTGAGGGGGGCTCAGCTGCCTCCTTGCAAGGGACAGGACTTGTCCATGTGGAAAATTGCGAGCAGCAGGTCTGGATACTCCAAATAACACCCAGAATTTTCCAGAAGCAAATGCCTGAGGAGTTCTTCCTCCCCCTCAGACCCACCCTTGGTGCTCTGGAGGAGGGACTGGCCCACCTTTCCAGCCCTCCTGCCTCCCGTTTGGGATCCACGCTGTTGTTTGGGGGTCTGAGCCCCTCTGTCCCCCTCTCTCCATGCCTTTTGCAAAGCCCCTCACTGCAAAGCCATCAGCCAAGGGGACTTTGTGCTGTCCCTGCCATGGGACCCGGACCTGCTGCCTAAGCAGGATCGAGCTCCGATCCCATTCTCTGCACATCAGAGCTGTGTCTGCTCTCACACACTGCTGCCTGCCACCCCCCGTGCTGGGGCAGGACTGCCAACCCCACGGGACACCCCGAAAATCCCATAGGACACCCTGCCAACCCCACGGGACATCCTGCACGCCCCATGGGACACTCTGCCAACCCCATGGGACACCCCGCAAACCCCATGGGACACCCCTGCAAACCCCATGGGACACCCCACAAACCCCAAGGGACACCCACCCGTCTCCTTGCTGCAAGCCCCAGGCACTGGGAGAACTGGGACCCTTCCCGCGGGGCTGCAGCCCCCAGAGAGCGCCTGGCCCTGGGCAGTACTGACCCTCCTTGCACTCCAGGGCCACGCGGGACTCCAGGTTGTCCATCTGCATCTGCAGCCTCTTGAGGGTGAGGTCGTTCTCGCGGGACTTGCGCTTGTAGGCGATGAGGACGATGATGACGATGATGAGGAGCAGGGAGCCGCCGGCCGCGATGCTGACGATGGCCGGCAGGGTCAGGAGGCTGTCGGACACAATGCTCACGGAGCCGGGCGAGAAGATGATGCCCCCGACACGCACCTGTGGGGCACAGATCAGGTCAGCAGCGGCTTTGGGGTGTCACAGCACAGTCAGCAGCGGCTTTGGGGTGTCACTGCACAGCTCAGCAGTGGCTTTGGGGTGTCACTGCACAGCTCAGCAGCGGCTTTGGGGTGTGACAGCTCAGGTCAGCAGCGGCTTTGGGGNCAGTCAGCAGCGGCTTTGGGGTGTCACTGCACAGCTCAGCAGCGGCTTTGGGGTGTCACTGCACAGCTCAGCAGTGGCTTTGGGGTGTCACTGCACAGCTCAGCAGCGGCTTTGGGGTGTCACTGCACAGCTCAGCAGCGGCTTTGGGGTGTCTGTCGGGGCCACAGCCCTGCCCTGCCCACCCCAGGGGCTGCACAGATCCCTCGGGAAGCACTGAACCACCTCTGCTTGGGAATGTGGAACTCCAATTGCCTTCAGACATGGAGGGGGGGCTGCTTGGGAGAACACAGGGAGGCTTGAAGTGATGATAAATGCGCCAGCCCTTCGCTATCTGGGCTTTGTTCTTACTATCTGATGGCTCCATTTGACTTTCATTTTATAAGCTTTCAACTCCTTTTCGTAAACCGTGGACATCAACAAGCCCCCGATCACTCCGCTGACAAGAAACCAGAGTGAGTGCAAGGACAGAGCAGAGGAGGGGAGAGACAGCCCCACTGAAAGCTGTGGAGCACACGGGCTGGAGTTAACACCAGGACAAGCTTTTCTTGGATGTGCCCTGGCCACAGATGCGAGCAGCTCTCAGCCAGGCTGCGCTTCTGGGAGTCACACTGCGATAATCTGAATATGTTTTGGATGCTGAACTTCAAGGGAAATAAATCACAATTACAATCTCATTTGGGCTCGGCTCAATTCGGCAGCTGGGGTTCGGTCTGCGGCAGAGGCAGAGTGGCGATGCCCAAACCCCGAGCAGAGGAAGGCACTGAGTGCTGCCCGGGATGAGGCTGCTGATCCAACCATTGCAGTGCTCAGATGTTCCTGGCTTCGGAAAAAGGCAAAACCTTTCCATGCACTTGGCAGATCAGGCCTGGCTCCGTGGGCTGATTAAATCCTTCCAGGAGGGAGAGCAGTGGGAATTGTCTCAACTTCATCTGGAGAAAGCATGGCACCCTGTGCCAAAGGCACTGCCAGGAAGATTTGCTCCTTCTAGAAGGCTCTGAAGGGCACTTTTCCTTCTCGAAGGGAGTGACTCTCAGGGAAGGACAAAGTTTCTCCACGCTAATGCACATCAATATTTAAAAATTCCAATTAGACGCCCATAAAACCTAAAATCTCGCACAAGGGATTGTGCTCAGTATCCAAGCAAGTCGGGGAGTTGGAGAAGGAGGAGAAAGGATGGGAAGGAGAGAGGGAGGGGATGCTGAAGGAACAGGGGGCCCTCACCATCACTTTGTGCTGCCCGGTGAGGTTGGGGGGCTCGCACAGCAGCTGCGTCTCGGACACAGTGACGGCGCAGGGAGTGTCCCCGATCAGCACCGTGTAGTTGAGCTTGGCTCCTCCCGGCGCGGGCGGGCACAGGTTCCTGCCCTGTGGACATGGGGACACAACACCGACACAGATGCAGCACATCCATCCCTCCAGCTCCCAGCTCGCTCCCAAAACTTTTAGCGCACCCCATTCTCCCCAGCAGGGATAACCCCGCTCGCCCTGGGGTTTTTGTGGCTCTCCCCAGGGGCTGAGCGAGGCTCTCCTTACCTTCAGGATGATGGGCGAGCCTGGCTTCTGCTCCAGCACGCCGCTGGAGCTCAGCATCTCGAACGTGGGGTTGGGGTAGTAGATGAACTTGGTGTCGTTGTAGACCAGCAGCGACTGGACATTGTTGAAGATGAAGCCGAACTCGTCCGGCCGCTCCACGGCGTCCAGGCCCGGCTGGTACTCGGGGCTCAGCGGCGGCGCCAGGCACGCCAGCGCCGTGGAATTCACCACCTTGCACACCTGGGGGAGGAGAAGCCTTCAGAGGGGCAGCAGGGACAGCTCTGATGGCTGGGAAGTCCAGTGGGGTCACGCCTAGCTGGAAATATTTAATCCAAGCTCGGTGCTCTGTGATCTTAGAGGTCTTTTCCAACCTCACTGATTCCCTGAGGCATTACAGCCGTGGTTTGGGGTAATTTCCTTCTCCTCCAGCCAGCACGAAGGCACTGGGGGAGAGATGGAGGGTGAGCTCCAAATGAGCCATGTTTCTGTGGAGCTGAAGGCTTGCACAGCAGCTCTCACTCCTTTTCCTTTCTTTTCTTCCCTTTTCTTTCCACTTTCCTCCTCTCTAGCTCTGAAACAGACCCACAGGAAATACCTTTTCCCTGCTGCAAATGGGTGATTAGAGGCAATTCCCAAATGCCAGCGAGGGAAGGGAATGGATCATCTGACACTGGTGGGCAGGAGGGAACATGAAGGTCATCTCCTGCTGGGCTGAGGACACCCACAGCTCCTCCAGCCCTCAGAGCAGGGAAATCGCTGATTTATGGGACTCTTGCCTTGTAAAGCAGCAAGAGCCCAACCATTTGGCCTCCCTCCATAAGTGAAAGATTTAATTTCACTCAATTTTGTGTCTTCAGAATTATTTTTGTAGCACTATAACTGCAAGTGCTAGCAACAAAATTAGATGTCTTTTTAAAAAGAGCTCAGATGAAAAAGGTCTTGAGGGGGAGAAAAGGAATAGGAAAAGACCGCTAAGTGATTTGCCCTTTCCAAGATAATACAGATTCAGTCACAAAGATCACTGCATAGAAACAATATATTTCAGCTTTACTTGATCAGAATAATTTCTGAGGTCCTGGAGGTACAATTCCTGTAGCACACAAGAGTGTGGCTTGGTCCCCATTTAACTGGGGCTTCATTTCAGTTCCTCACTCATGGACTGAAAGAATGCAGGTAGGGCAAGGAGGTAATTTCCCATTTTTGTGTGTCCAATTCCCTCTTCCCAGTGTCCCCAGTTTGGGGGGAGTAGAGAAATACCCCAGGAGCAGTTTTTGTTGTGGCAAACGGCAGCCCTGGCAGCAGCAGGAGGGGAGGCAGGAGGAAGTTCCCAGCCAGCAGCACCTACTCACGTTGACAAACTCCTTGCCATTGTACTTGACACGGATCCGCGGCTCCTGGATCACATCCAGGTTGGAGCCGGTGACGGTCAGGGGCGTGTGGCCACTGTGGGAGAGCAGGAGAGGTGTGGTCAGTGGGGAGAGGGTGCACAGAGCCTGCACCCCACAGCCCTGTGGGGCTCAGCCCCGGGGACAGGATCCATTGAGGTTAGGGGTGAGGATGAGCACAGCCCAGGGCTCTCAGCAGTGGCAGTGATGCCTTTGTTATTTCTAGTTTTTTACTCTGCATGTATCTGTAACTTGCTGTAGTTCTGTGCTTCTTACAAAGTGCTAAAATCCTCTGTTCCCAGCACCTTTAGCCAAACAAGGCTCTCCGAATACAGATTCAATCACATATTCATTGCCTTAGGGCCATAAAATATGTAAACAATGGTGATATGGGGGAAGAGGACCTGGGGTGGTGAACATCATCACCTAAAGGTGAGATTGGAGAATTAAGGGCCAATGTGCTAATGGCACAGAACTTATCAAAGGCGAAGGGCTCGTGACCCATTGTCCATTTTGGGTGCAGGCCCTGAGGGGGACTTTTGCTTGCCCGAATGTACCTTGAAGGCCTTGAATAAATTTATCCAAGTTTTATACTCTATATATAGTGTATATATACTATATATATATATATATAGTGTATATATATATATGTATGAAATAGTATATAAATGCTATTATATACTAAATAGTATATAAATACTAATTTGCTATTATACTAATATATACAAATTTGTTTTGGCCTCTGTTTCAGGTAGCCTCTGCTTTAGGCAGCAGCAGCAGCAGCCACCCTGTCCCTGCTCCTNTTGGGTGCAGGCCCTGAGGGGGACTTTTGCTTGCCCGAATGTACCTTGAAGGCCTTGAATAAATTTATCCAAGTTTTATACTCTATATATAGTGTATATATATATATGTATGAAATAGTATATAAATGCTATTATATACTAAATAATATATAAATACTAATTTGCTATTATACTAATATATACAAATTTGTTTTGGCCTCTGTTTCAGGTAGCCTCTGCTTTAGGCAGCAGCAGCAGCAGCCACCCTGTCCCTGCTCCTGTTCCTCACAGCGACTCTGGGATAACAGCACATTTTGATTAACATCACATTTTCCTTTCCTGGTGGCTGCAGGTTTTGCTGTATTGCAGCCCTACAAGAAGGAGCCTTTGATGAGCATTTGGGCTCTTCTGCAGCAGCTCTGGGCTGTGGCTGTGCCCCAGCCTGGTGCAGGCTCTGCCTGGAGAGCACAGCCTCCCTGCTGACCCCAGACCAGAGCTTTGGGAAATTCAAACCCGAAACCAACTCAGGGGAAATGCATTTCCACTCTTTTGGCCCGAGTGTGCGCTGAGGAGCCCCGGGCAGGGCTGTCGGAGCTCTAACCTGGCGATGCTCCACTCGGGCTCGATGTGCTGCACCTTGGGGTCATCGATGTACTCGAACAGCAAGGTCCTCTCCAGCTGAGCCCGGTCCACGCTGACGGAGACGTGAACAACCCCCAGGCCATGGGCTGAGGGGGCTGACACACAAACGATCTCGTTCATGGATCGCCTGCACAAGAGGCACAAGGTGGTGTAGAGGCAGGAAATGGCCTTGATCCTGTCCTGGGGCGGCTCTCTGAAGGGCTGAGCCCTCAGCCAGCCCCAGACCAACACCTGGGAAGCTCCTGAGATGGGCAGGAGGGTTTGGCATGGCTCTGCACGGAGCTGTGCCCACCGGGAGAGCAGCGCAGCCTCCCTGACATCGCTCTTTGTGCCAAACCACAGCTCCCGCGTCCCCCTGAACCCGCCGCCTTCTGCTGGGCGTGCGAAAACAGATGGCAGCCTTTTCAACGGGACGCACGAGCTCCGTGAAAAGCCAAACTCTTCCCCTCCCCACCCCGCTGCACACACGAGGCTCTTGTGAGCAGCACAATGGCCCCGCGCAGCCCCGCATGGCTCCGGCACCGCGGCCTGGGGCTTTGTGTCCCCGTCAGAGCGGGGTGACCTCAGCTCGGCGCTGCCTGGCTGGACACAACAGACCATCTGCTGCCACCGGAGCCCCGGAGAAGGTCGAGGCAGCGGCGCAGTGAGCGCTGCCAGAGCACAAAGGCGCCGGTGGGTGGAGGGATGGAGAAGGGGAATGAGATCTGAGCGTGCAGAGCAGAGCTGGGAGGAACCGCACGGATCCTCGGACACTGAGTCTACAAAAAGTGCTGCAGGGACACCCCTGGAAGGACAGTGCTCCTGCACAGCCACCCGGGCTGTCCTCCCTGCCCAACCTGCCGCCGGCTCGCTGGAAAGTCACTGTTCTTTCCATGGGGAGAGGGCAGGCGGGTCTGCAGCACCGCACTGCCAGGCTGGCACTGAAATCAGAACCTGGCAGTCCTGAATGGGCAGCCTTCACCACCCTCACCGTCCTCGGGGCCTGTGGAGGTGCCCACACGGCTGAGGCTCAAGGGCAGCCGTGTCCCTGCTCCGCTCCCAGCGAAGCTCTGACTCTGTGCCTGGCAGGGGACAACGTGGGGTCCCTTCTCGGGGTCCTTGCACACTCCCTGAGGGGTATGGGCATTTAGGAGGGCATGGAACAGCAGCCACCGCAGCGTTCCCAGCTCACACCTGGGCACCACAACCAAGGGAACAGAAACAATCCCGAAACCACCTCAAACAAATCGCACTGGGCCGTGCCAGTGCAATAACACATCCACCCCTTCCTGCCCTGCTCCTTTTCCCTCCCTTATCCTATCCTCCCTCTCCACCTGGGTTTAATTTAGGCTCAAAGGCTGCCTTGGGTGAGGAGTGGAGTTCTTCACCCCCTGTGTGGGTCCCAGAGTGGTTCTGTGCTGCCTGAGGGGCTCCCTGCTCGGCCGCTGCCCACCCTGGACCCTGCCGTGCCCGCCCAGCCCTGGCACGAGCTGCAGAGTGACGCAGGGCTGCTGGCAGAGCAGCTCCCGGCTCCCTGTGATCAGCTAATTAGCTTTCCGCGCTATTATTATGTCGTCATGGTGAATCTACCCACTCCTCCGATCAGAGAAGGGAGAATGGGGGAAGCTGTAATTAGAGGGAATCTCATTAGGAGCCGCTTCACCTCATCAGGCTCCCCCACACCCTCGAGTACAATTGAAGTTCATTGCCTCAAAACAGTCCGAGGCACAGCGAGTGCACAGCGCGGCCCCACGTGAGGGACGGGGCTGCTCACTCCCTGCTCGCGCCCCGGCTGAGTTTCTGCTTCCCGCCGCGATTAGAACACCCATGGAACCCAAAGCTCCTCCAGGGTCTGCAGGTCAGCAGCTGCAGGTGGCCTGAATAGGGTCAGGTGTTTAAGGGGTGATGTTCCAGGGCTGATCCCACCCCAGTGATGTCCCTGGGTGCCTCTGAGGGAGAAATTTGGCATCTTTGTTTCGGATACGGGAGGAAATACTGACGGGTTGGTTACACTGCCGAGCACCTGCAGAGCTGAGCTGCCCTGGAAGGTCTTGGAATGCCCCAGGCACCATCCTAGGGTGGATCCAGAGAGAGCACTGCTGAAAACCCAATGTGCTCCCACGCCCGAACGCCCACAGCTCCCAGAGCCAAGAGCCTCTCAGGCTTTTGGATGAGAAATTCACCTCCAGGGATCTTTGCTTTCCCAGAAACTTCCTCCTGGGAAGCCTGAGCGAGGATCTGAGAGGCAGAATCCCTCTGGGTTTGAGGTTGCCACCCAGGCTGTGCCCACGGCCAGCAGGGTGGGCAGGGCAGGGCTGTGTACTGATGCACACAGATGTAAACCACACGTCTCTTTTTTTATCTAAGCCCCAGGAAAACCCATTAAACCCTGCAAATGTCAACTCCGTGTTTACACTGCTGGGGAAAAAGCAAATTTGCCATCGAAATCCCAGCAGAGATTGATGGCTGTGCAGGTTCCTCAGCGGGAGGTGAGAACAGACCCTCTCCTGGTTCTGCCCTGATGATCCCAAACCATTTTTAGGAGGTCGAGGCACTTGCAGCAGTGGCTGCAAAAAAAGGAATTCAGGTATGGGAAAAGGAAAAGGAGATATTTCTTACAAATGTTCCATATTGTTCAGGGCAGCCAGGCTTGGGGGCAGGTCCTGGTGACCAATATAAGCGTATTTCCATCCCAGTAGTGTTTTTCTGAGATTTTCAGACCACTTACCATTGGAACAGCATTAAAACGAAACAATGAACAGCATTGACACCGAGGAATCCCTCCCTTGCCATGCAAGCCTCCATCACAATAAAAGGGACAATGGTTTCATGCAATAAAAGAGGGAATGGGAGCCTTAGGGTTTCCCAGATGGATTTTTGCACGCTCAGCTGCAGCAGATCCGTGCTGGGACGGGAGCAGGACGTGCTGCAGGAGCCCATGCTGGCCTCTTACCCGTGGAACTCGCAGGTCTGGTTCCCCAGGAGCACGGACACGCGGCTGCCAGCCCCCAGGTAGTGGCCAGAGATGGTCACCATGGTCCCTCCCGACTCGGGACCGCGGCTGGGGCTCAGGAAACTCACGGTTGGAGTCTGCAGAGAGGAAAGGACAAGCTCAGAGCTCCTGCTGCAGCCAGGGGTGGCTGTGACCGTGGAGAAGGACCAGCCCTGAGTGTGACCAAGGCCAGGCTGGATGGGCTTGGGGAAACCTGGGGCAGTGGAAGGTGTCCCTGCCCGTGGCGGGGGTGGAGCTGGGTCTTTAAGGGTCCCTTCCAACCCAAACCACTCTATGATTCCATAATCACTGCTTTGGAGGTGCAGAGCTGACCCCAAATGCTGTGGGAACCCTGATTTATTCACAAAGTGAGCTCTCAATCCTGCAGGCTGGGCTTGTTCACTGAGCCACCAAAACCTGTGCAACACCAGGGGCAAACAGCAGAAAAAAAGGGCAATTCTGGGATTGTCTTCTGGAGCTGAACCCCCTCCGTGTGGCAGGCTCGGCTCCCGTGGGACACACGTGCTGTCCCCGGCAGGACACTCACCACGAACATGTACTGCTGCGCGGACTTGGCCGTGAACTCGGGCTTGCACTCTCCGATGCACAGGAGCACTGGGCCGGAGCTGATCCCTGGAAGCGCCTGCCCCATTTCACAGACGATCCTGGAAGCAGAAATGTCACAGGGAAGCTTTGGCAGGAGGTGCCAGCAGTGCCCTGCACAGCTCCTCGCAGGCCTGCCTGCCTTTATTTCTCCTTTCTCTCCCCCCCTCCTCTTTAACTTTGATATCTGCCTCTTTGGAAGAAGTTAATTACTGAGTCTATTTTTACCCCATGTAGTAATTTAAAGGAAAAAAAATCAAAATTAGACATAATTATTACAAGCTGTAAACTCCAGAGCAAAGCAGAGCACTAATGGCAATATATTAGCCAGTAGCAAAGTGAGTGCGAAGTCCTCAGAGTAACAGATGAGTTCATTAAGGGAACAGCTCACACTGCAGACTCCCAGTTAATCAAAACTGGAGAAACCTGCTGGGGAATGATAGAGACAGCCCTGGAGAGCAGCTTCTGCTGGGGACAGGGCTGGCTGCCACAAACACACCCGGGGTGGTCACAGGAGCTTGTCCTCATGCTCCTGGCATGGTCCAGCTTGGCCCCATGGTCACATCCTGAGGCTGGGAAAGCTGCAGGGACAGGGAGAGCTGCTGGGGTCAACTATGGCTGATCACTGGGGATGAATAACCCAAAAATCCCAGCACAAAGCTGCACAGACAGTGAGAGCTGCTGGGGTTAACTATGGCTGATCACTGGGGGTGAATATCCCCAAAACCCCAGCACGAAGCTGATCACTGGGGGTGAATAACCCCAAAATCCCAGCAGAAAGCTGCAGGGACAGGGAGGGCTGCTGCGGCCAACCACAGCTGATCAGTGTGGGTGAATAACCCCAAAATCCCAGCACAAAACTGATCATTGGGGATGAATAACTCCAAAACCCCAGCACGAAGCTGATGAGTGTGGATGAACAACCCCAAAACCCCAGCACGAAGCTGATGAGTGTGGATGAACAACCCCAAAACCCCAGCACGAAGCTGATCAGTGTGGATGAACAACCCCAAAACCCCAGCACAAAGCTGCAGGGACAGGGAGAGCTGCTGGGGCTAACCACAGCTGATCAGTGTGGATGAACAACCCCAAAATCCCAGGGCACGGGGGATGTGTGACACCAGCTGGGGACAGGATCAAGCGGATGCCAGTCGTGCCAGCAGGTCTGAGGGAGGTTTTCAGAGGGGCATCAGCTGGCAGGGCTCTCCAGATGGACCTGGAAGGGGTGGAAGCTGCTGGCTCCCACGGCAAGGATGGAAAGATGAATTCGAGAGCATCCCTCAGGCACTGGGAAGCTGAGGGTGGGAGGAACCTGCCCCAGCCTGGAAATCCGAGGGTGGGAGCAACTTGCCTGAGGACTGGAAAGCTGAGATGGATAATTTGCCTCGGGGATGAAGAGCTGGGGGTCAGAGTGAGCTGCCTGAGGCACAGAGTGCAGTTCCACCCGTGATGGGGTGACCTGGGGGGGTCTGACCCGGGCAGGGAGCGCAGAGCAGAGGCAGAGCAGCCTCTGCCTGCCGAGGCTGAAGGCGAAGGGAGCGCTCACTCCTCTGCCTGTCACACACAAAGACATAAAAGGCTCCAATTTGGGGAGGCAGCGCTCCAGCTGCCTTCAGCAGCACTAAATTCACTGCAAATAAACTAAAATAAAACAAACCACAAAGACGAGAGGAAGAAAGAAGCTGCAGCTCGCCTGCACAGGTGATGCCAGGAGGCCTGATGAAATACATACACGCCGGTAAAGAGCTGCAGCGCGCACGTCCTCCTTGCTGCACATCAAAAGGGGTTGCCTAGAGAGACACTGCCTTTGGAGAGCAGGATTGAAGCGTCTCAGCCTTCCTGTGCCACGCGCTGCTCGCTCTGCCTCTCCACCAGGCATCACCCTGCACCTCTCTGCCTGTTCTGTGCCCCTGTGCCTCCTCCTGCTGCAGGTGGCAGGGCACAGGAGCTGCTGCTCGGAGCTTGGGGGCACCGCAGACAGAGCCTGGGAGGGATTCCTGACACCCACGGGCAGCAGAGGACAGGGGAGGTTTTCTCCCACGAGGAAACACCAAATACTCAACTCTCCGCAGCTGCTGCTCAGCCCACAGGGTGGGATGGGATGGGATGGGCAGAGTGACCGGGCACACCTGGCCCCGTTCCTGCGGAAAGGCAACCCCCCAGCAGGTACCTTGTTACAAAATGATGCATTCGGCAGAGCTGTAGGGTGCTGATTGCCGGGCTAAGTGGCCCTTTCACCAACATTAACCTAATTGCTGGCTGATAGATTGCGGGGCTGGAGCATATGGCAGAGTCATTACAGTCTTGGAATTCAGTCTGCCCACAGAACCCTGAAGAGGGTCCTTTTATCTGTATTCATCTTTAAAAGGCAGCTCTCATGCTAACGCTTGCTGTTATCTGCCCAGGGTAAATGTTTTAATGATGTTAACAAACTTTGAAAGCTCAAGAGCCGTAATTAGAGTCATGATTATAAAATCAGGGTTTCATACCATCAAAGGGGGATAATTTCATAATCTTCCCTCCTTTATTGGAAAAATAAAATCTAACAAAGCACTGCTCAGCCGAACAGCCCAAAGTGATGGGGCATTGGTGCCGTGGCTCCTGCAGGAGCACCGGGCACCCTTCATGCCCTGATCCCACATTCCCCGGCACTCTGCACCCAGCCCTGCTGCTCCGGAGGGGTTACCGATGCCATTTCTGTCCTACAGATGGGGAAAGGAACGCAAGGAATGACAAACCCCAAACCAACACCACCATGTACCGCTGGTGACAGTCCAGCACTGCGCTGAGGCTCTGAGCAGGAGCCACCAAATCATTTCCCCAGCAGAGCACAACTCCTGTCAGCCTCTCCCGAGGCCGGGGCAGCTCTGTGCTGCTGGAACTGCTCACGTGGTCTTGGCCACCTCCACGCTCTCAGTCCTACTCCACAGGACACCTTTGGTCCTCACCAGGAGATGACACAACCCATCACCGATTTCCCCTCTCCCACCCAGCACAAACGACCCCCAGCACCCCCTCAGCACCCCCAGCACAGCCCCCAGGCAGGAGAGGAGCGGCTGTCACCTTGCGGGGTTTATTCACCCGTCCCCTGTTACAGGCCTATTTTCTAATTTTTGGCTGACATTTTCCTTAGTGAAACAAATGAATTGACTCCAGTGGAGCCCACTCGGATTAAGGCGCTGTCACCGCCTCGCCCGCCTAACAAATGGCTGCGCGCAGCCGGCGGCGCCGGCGGAATTCCAAGTGGGATGGGGAGCACGGCGAGCACGGAGGCGGCGGCAGCAGCAAGGTGCTCGTCAGGAAAGGTGCTTAGCCAAGCAGGAACCGCGGGTGGAAGGAAACAGGACATTTCATGAAGGCTTAAAGGGCTGCTAACGCCCCTGCAGAGAGTCCAGCATGGGGAACGTGCAGGAATGTGCAGGAATCCCTCACCAGTGCCCACCTCCAGAGCCCTTCCCAGTTGGCGCGTGGGCTCTGGGTGGGTTTTTGGCCTCCTGAGCACTGTCTGGAGGTCGGGGAGGAGGCTCTGGGGATGGGGAGGGGTCACTCAGAGGGGTCACTCACTGCTCGGCCACGACGTAGTGCTCGGGCAGGGGCGTGCACGACACTCCGGCCACCTGCACCCCCTGCGCGATCTCCGAGAAGTCCAGGCCCAGGTTCACGCCGCGGATGGTCACCCTGGTCCCTCCTTCCGGCGGCCCCGACACCGTCAGGATCTGCAGGGAAGCAGAGCACAGCGAGGTTGAGGTGACATTCCCACATTTCCCTCCTTCAGCCCCAGCTCGGGCTGGAAACACTTCTGCTGTCAGTCCTGCCACCTCCTCCTGCTCCTGCTGCCAAAGCCAGCCAGCGCCACCCCCTCCCGGCTCTTCTGGATGTCCTGGAGCAGCCTGAGGATGCTGAAATCCATCTGTGCTCTGCTCCAGGAGTCCTCCAAGGTCCCTGAGCTGGCCAAGAGGAGTGGGCAATGCCATTCCCCAGAAATCCTTCCAGAAGGATAAGCCTGGCTCCTATTCCCTACATCCAGAAGAGGCTAAGTCACCTTCCAGAAGCAGCCTGGTGCTTGGGAGAACTTTACCTTCTGCCTTGGCTGTTCTCTGAATGTTAATGTCACATTTTATTAGTGACTTGGCACCTCAAATGACTTAAAAATGTTAAAGGGTGAGGTGTGTGCTTTCAAGCCGCCTGTTTATAGCCTGCCTCAGCCATAATCATCCCTGCTTCCCTGGACTTGCATTAAGGACAATCTCCTCTTCAATTAGGAGCATAAATTTCAATAATGCATAGTCACAAAATTTGGACCCAGGACTCTCAGACAGTTATCCTGAATCTGCCACCGCTCTGTTGTTGCTCTTGGGTGAGTTACTAATCTTCCCTGTGCTGCAGCTGTTATTAATAAATAAACACAATCCATAATAATGCAATTTAATTAATTTAATGGATAAATCTTGTTTACGCTTCTTTGTTCCACCCTTGTCTTTGGCAAAAAACTTGAGCTCTTCAGAACCCTTTCTCTACTGTTTCCAGATGGATTGTTGGTTTTTTCCACCTTCTTAAGAGTGAGGAAGGTGGCCAAACACCAGCACAGCACAGCACAGCACCAGCCCCAAGGCAGCCCTTGTGGGACATCCCTGTCCCCATCACTTCTGCAGTTCCAGGCTCCCCAAAGCATCTCTAAAACAACATCCAGATGGGATCCCACCATCCCCACCAACCCAAGTGCCGTGGCCACTCGGTTTTTGAACAATTCCAGGGTGACTCCATCCCTTCCCTGGGCTGCCTGTTCCAACTCCGTCCCTTCCCCGGGCATCCTGTCCCATTTTGTGCCACACATGCTGAGGTTATTCCAGCTCCATGCACCCGGCAGAGCCACCAAGCCACCCCCTCCTCCCTCCACATGTCCTTTAATTCCCACCTCCCTCTCCCCTCCGCCGCCTGATGGAGGTTTTTAATTTATTCACCACACTCTGCCTGTTGTGCTGCTGTTCCCTGTAACTCACACCGTGGCCTGTCTTGTATCATTTAGCTTGGGAAGCTCGATGTGCCCATAAACTCCCTGCAAAACCAAGCTGGATTGTGTTACACCGAGTCCTGGAGGCCTGGTAATGTTTACATCACTGCTTGGGAATCACCTGAACGTGGCACTTCACGCACTTGACAGTTACAACTGTCCTTTGCAGCTCTGGATGATGTTAAAATGCATTTACTGGAGCACTTACTCCGCTGGGCTCGTCGCCTCATCGCTGCTCAAAGAAAAAGAAGTCACCGTTTGCCATTTCCTGACCTGAGCAGAACCAGCGGGGCCAAGCGGCCTCCCCGAACAAAGCCGAGCTGATGCTGTATTTTAAAAATGTCCTGACCTGGAAAATCCCCAATATGGAGCTCCACTCGACCTAGATTTTAGTGGCCACTAATTGAACAGTTTTGAAGTAACTGTGCCATAAAGCAGCCCCAGGGTTAGAACAGATGCATTCAATTAATTACAGCTGGAGAGATTCAGTCAAAATCGCAGAAAGAAGATAAGTCTTAAAGGTCCCGGTGCTCCCAGAGCTGGGGACCCTCCGAGCAGCATCCACTGGGGTGAGGATGAGGCACCTCCAGCATAGCCAGCCCCTGCTCTGCCTTAATCCCAGCTGGGCTGTGCTGGGAGCTGCCCAGGCTGCAGGGCTGCCTGGTGACACTCCAGGCTCCTGATCCGAGACAGACAGGATTAGCAAGAAGTATTCCCCAATTTCAAGAAAATCACTTTGCTAGACTGGCTGTTCGCTTGGAGCTCTGCGGAGGATGAGAAGGACCTGCAAAGGGCAGCTGAACAAAACCAAGGCCATTACCAGGAATTGGACATTTGCTGATTAGGAATCTGCACCTCTGCTGGAAATTCTTTAGGCTGTTTGCTAAACAGCTTGAAAGTCACTGAGATCTGAGCGGGGTGTGGGAGGCAGAATTATTCCGAGCAGGTGACCTCTCCCCACTGCGTGACACAAATCCCAATCCAGCCCCTGTAGGAATGCTGGGAAGGATTTCTGCAGGTGTCCAGCACTGGATTATTCATCAGAAGGGTTCGGTACAGGGATGAGGGTGATGGTGCAGGAGCTGGTCACCCTCACACCTTGTCCTTGCACCACGGAGGGGACGCAGGAGCTCCAGGGATTTCTCTTGTTGCTGCTTCTTACTTGAAACGTAGGTAGGGATCGCTAAGGTTGGAATCCAAGGGATCTGTCCCCAAGGCTGGAATCCAATGGATCCCCAGGGTTGGAATCCAAGGGATCCTGAGGTTGGAACCCAAGGGAACCTGAGGCTGGAATCCAAGGGATTCCGAGGTTGGAATCCAAGGGATCCTGAGGCTGGAATCCAAGGGATCCTGAGGCTGGAATCCAAGGGATTCCCAAGGCTGAAATCCAAGGGATTCCGAGGCTGGAACCCAAGGGATCCCGAGGGCTGGAATCCAAGGGATCCCGAGGTTGGAATCTAAGGGATTCCAAGGTTGGAATCCAAGGGATCCCGAGGTTGGAATCTAAGGGATTCCAAGGTTGGAATCCGAGGATCCCAGGGATCCAGGAGTCCCACCCCAGCGCCAGAACCCTTCCCCTCCGCAGTGCTCAGCAGACACCGCTACAGCGCCGAGGGATAAACGTTCTCAGTGCCACATCTCGCTGCCGGAATCATTCAGCATTTCTGACATGCAGCAACATTTCGCCTGCAGAAGGAGCCTGAGCTGGGCCGGGCGGCGCTGGGCCGGGGCTGGCTGGGAGCTGCTGGGCTTTCCCTGCGGAGCTGCAGCAGAGCCACGCGCCCTGCCAGCAGCCCTTGACATCTGCTCGGGTGCAGGGAGAGCGCCCAATCAACGGCACAACCCCTGCCCCCTCCCCACCTCATCCACCTTCATCCTCTTTGTCTTTTTTCCTTCCTGCTCTAAGCCCTGGATCCCAGCTGATGAGCCCAGCGGGGAAGCGGCACATGAGCATTGTCATCCCGGCATGATCCCTCCTTGTCTCTGCCTCAGCTGATGGCACATTCAGAACCTAATTGTTATCTCAGCAGAGCAACTCCATTATTCAGCCTGACACTGCCCCCCCCTTCAGCTGTTTGTTGCGCTGATGTTATATTAATGAGGCCTGCAAATAAATGAATAGGAGATCAGAGTGCCGCTTGTTCTCCAGAAAACTGATTTTTATTTATTTATTGCTAAGGCCACGGACCCGGTGGAAGTTTGAAGCTGCTGAGGGGACACTGCTGGGGAGGGCTGGGCCTCTCATGCAGTGAAAGGACTGCAAATACCCCACTGCTCATTTACTTTTAGAACTATTAAAACACAATCTCTCTTTATTTATGCATCCCCTGAAAGCACTGGTCCCTGGGAGCCAGACCCTTGACCTCAGGCTTGTCACAAAAAGTGAACCTGGCCAGATGAAGCAAAAAGAGTGGAAAACAGCCCATATTAAAGGCTCTTTTAGTCTGGGTAATCCATGCTGCAATGTGAGCTTCAGTATGAGGCCAAATCTTGCTCCCCAGCCCAGACTGTCACTGCAGGTGCCCAAGGGATGGAGGATTTGTCACCAGTGCCAGCTCTGGACCTGCCAGGGGCAGGGCAGTCCCAGCAGGGCAGGGTGTCCTCCCAGATTCACAGCTCTGCAGCACTGCGCAGTGCAAAATGGGACCCAAAATCCTGAGAAAACTCAGAAGTTGGGAAAGGACCCAACAGCAACGAAAGCTGCGAAGGTCTCATGGTCCCCTCCACAATCTCACTCTGAGACAGACACAGACCTGGCTGTGGAGTCAAGAAATCTCTAACAGCAAAGCTCTGCTCTTTTCTCCTTGGACAGAGCCCAAAAGTATTGCTTTCAAGTTGGACAGTGATAAAACACTTGGTGGCAGTGCCCTGCCTGCAGCCAGCTGCCAGAGCCAGCCTGGCACTGCTCACATGCAAGTCATTTGGTGGCTGCAGCACAGTGTTTTTCCCCTTCTCCGCTTAGCTCAAGGAGGGGCAGATAAATAATTCCAAGAATTCTTCGACTTGACAACTTTCTGCATGGTTTATGGGGAAGCAAATCTCAGCAGAGGCTGTTTTGCTTCTTGTAGCATAACCTTGTGCAGCAGAACAGCACTCGGGCAAAGAGAAGTTTGGGTTCTGCCCACTGGCAGGGCAAGGGGAATATCCAGGCAAGACTTTAAACCTCATTTTATATCTTGGAAGGACAGCTGCGACTTGGAAACCAAACCAACCAACTCGCCAGGCAAAGGACATGCTTCCAACCCTTTTTAATGTTCCCCATCTCTGCACCACCAGCCCCAGCACCTCCTGGGCTCCTCACCAGCCCCACCCTGCCTGAACAAGAGAAACACCTGCCCAGAGAAGGTCTAACATCGCTGGGCAGAAGCATCAAGGTAGAAATGCCAAAAGTGTGGCAATGTCCCTGAGGATGGATGGACCCTCCTCCTCCAGCCAGCCCCACCCAGCCCTGGTGCAGCAGCAGCCTCTCCTCCACAAAAAGGAGGCTGATGGCTCCTTCCCACGGGATCTGAGCCAGTTTAGTTAAACCAGAGTAGAAACTAATTTAATTTAAGAGGAAACTTCCACACTTGCTTGGGTTCAGATTCAGCTGGCGGATTTTGGGTGCTGAGCAGCCCTGCCACGAGCACCAGAGCAACAGGCGACTGCAATCCAACACTGCTACACCTCTTCAATGTGGCTACACACCCAGGGCAAAGGAGGCTTTTTTGGGGATTTAATTAACTGAGAAACCCAAATCTTCCTTCATCCCCACCTGATAAGAGTGTCACTCCTCATAGCGGCATTAACAGAGCGAGAGCAGTTTTACTGGTAAAAATGCTCCTGGGACACATTTTGCATCCCTCAGTGGGCTGAACAGAAATATCAGAAGCATCAACTCCAGACTAATTAGCTCCCTGGTTTAATTAGCATTCCCGCAGCAGTCCGTGGCGGTCACCCCGGCGCGGGTGGTGCGGCTGCACCTCTGGCCGCGTGCCAGCGGTTTCCCATAAAGTCCCGGGGTGTTTTATCCCCATTTCTGAGGGCTGGGAGGGTTTTTGGGCAGAACAGCGAGCAGAGCAGACACGGGAGGTGCGGGGAGCACGGCTCACCTCGGTGATGCGCGGGTTGGAGCACTTGACGTTGTGGCTGGACCAGTCGAGCCAGGGCTGTGTGCCGGGGGAGCTGCAGTGGGGCCGCAGGGTGCACTTGGCCTCGCCGCTGCACCAGCCGCACTCGAACTTGGGGTCGGCCTTGAGGCACAGCCCGCAGCTCTCGCGCTGCGCCGCGCACTTGTACAGGTGCACTGCGGGGGGAGAGCGGCCACGGTCAGGGCGGGGAGGGTCCCGCGGGGTTTGCTGCTCCTGGACCCGCCACCGCCCGCAGCTCGAGCTCGGCTTTGGCCTCTCCAGCTGCAGGGCGGATTCCAAAGGAGCTCAGAGAGCCGCACCAGCAGTGCAGGGAGCTGCTCCATCCTCAGGATGATCCGCAGGGATCTGCCCTCCAGCCCCTGCCTCTCCAGCCCCCCACCACCCACGGCCCAAAGCCAATTGAAGCAGACTTCACCTTTCAGATTCTCCGGGTTGTCGATGACGAAGTTCCCGTTCCACACCACGGCAAAGTCCACTGCCAAGTTGCTGATGTCCATCCCGTCGTAGAGGTACTGCAGGGGAAATCCAGACAGGAATGCTTGGGGAGATGACACTCACAGACAAAGAAGGTTTTTTGAAAGAAATCATCATTATTCTCTGCTTAAAAACAATTGCCTGAGAGACCACACTTCTACACTTCATCTCCAGGGTTCTGCTTTGAGTCCTTTCTCCTCACCAGGAAGAGATAATTAAATCAGATCTAGTCCTTGTGAGAGGTAATAGATTAATTATTCCACTCGCAGTGGTTGCTGTTGTCACTCAGTCTCTGCCTTACCAGTACAGCTAACCAGACTGGGACTGCTGCCTCCAGACTCTTTCCTACCCAGTTTGGGCACCCCAGGGTGACTGGGAGCTCCAAAATCTCACTGCAGACCTTTGCTGGTGGAGTAGGAATGGGAAAAACCAGCTGAGCAGAGCCCCGGCGCCTGCTCTAGGACAGCACTGAGTGGAATTATTCCCTTTCTTAGGCACATCCTGGGGCCGTGGCTGAGTGAATCCGGACCTGCAGCTGAATTCCCAGAGTGTGCTGGAATTCCCATTATCACACCCAGCGCTGATGGGGCCTCACTCTGGCGCTCTCTTTAGGTCAACCAAGAGCTGCTGAAAAGACTTTAAAAGGTGAGTGAGCATTGCCATCCTCTCGGGGGTGAGGGAATGGTGATTAAAGCAGGGCAGACTGCTCTGCCTGTCCCTGGGCAGGAGCTGTGCAGTTTTAACTCACATTTGCCTGTACTGCTTCACCTTGCCTGGGTTTTACTCAGTTCATGTGAAGCAAGAAGCTGTGAGTCCAGAATGGCCCTTACATCCTCCCCCACCGCTTCCGATCAGCCTAACAGCAATAAAAGTGCTTCTCTAATGCTTATAAATCACTCTGGATAGGAAAAGTACTATATACTATTAATACATTTATTATCCACCGAGCTGCAAGGCCCGAAGACGGCCAGTGATGTATAAATATCCAGTAAAATTTTTAAAAATTCAAAACTTCATTAACAATTTAAGACCATCTGCGCTGAATATTCAAGTGGACCCTGTTCTGCTGCCTAAAACAAACTGACTGTGCCCTGTTCACCCAGGGCCCTTTCTGAGCACGTGGGGAGGAGAGGAAGGGCCACGCTTGTCCCTGCTTGTCCCCCAGGTGTGAAGGGATACAGGAGACCCAAACGTGGGCTGTGGATCAGGGTGGGTGTCCTGCATTTGCCATCTGTGTTTTGGCAGCCCCAGGGTGATTTTGGGGTGTCCTGGGGTCTGTGGCAAGGCTGAGCCCTGTCCTGGGGGAGGATTATCCTCCCTCAGGTGATTCCCCTGTCCCTGCCGTGCTCTGCTCTCTCCCAGCACTTTCCCTTTCCCCCTCCTCCCTGCTCCGCGCTGCTCCATTCATCCAGCCACTGTGACCTGGAATCCGACAGCTCTCCGATAAGGGGCTGTGATTCTCCTTATCTCCCCGTGTGTGAATTAGCCTGCCTAAACCTCCTGAATCGCCTCCTCCTCCTCCCCTTCATCTCCTGACCCCCCAGCAGCAGCCAGGGAGCTCCAGATAAAGCATCTCCTCCGCTGGGATTGACCCCTCCGGGCCATGCTCCCACCTGGGACTGAGGATTAATTCAACTCCGAGGTTTTCCCCTCTCCCCACAGCATTTTGGGGCTGACTCCCCTTTTTTAACCATTCCCATTCTCACCGAGCTGTTCTGGCACTGCACGCTGGAGCTGTTGAAGGATTAGCTCAACTCTGAGGTTTTCCCCTCTCCCCTCAGCATTTTGGGGCTGATTTCCCTTTTTTAACCATTCCCATTCTCACCGAGCTGTTCTGGCACTGCACGCTGGAGCTGTTGAAGCGCAGGGCGGGCACCCTGTGGATGATGCCCTGGATGCTGAGCACACACTCGTAGCCCCTCTGGCCCGACTGGGGCTGCGGCAGGTTCCTGGCCTTGAGCGTGATGGGCTTCACCTCTCCCACCGGGATCAGGATCTCCTCCGTGGGGAAGAGCTGCGGGCAGTCCTAGGAGGCAAGAGGAGGTGAAGGTGGAGATGTGGGGGTGGCCAGCTCTCAGGCCACCTGCTCTGGTGGCAGGGCTGATGTCCCAGCATGTCCCCAGTGTCACTTCCCAGTCCAGCTGCAGGTGAAGGGCAGGACAAAGAGCCCCCACCCCGTGCCAGCCCCTGTGCCCCCAAGCTGATCTCCTCTCTGCTGTCACACGAGGAGGAACAGCCTCTTTGGGGACAAATCCAAGGTGTCCTCCCTGCTCGGAGCTTCCCACGGGTTTTATCTGCAGAGCCAGCAGCTCTCCCGAGGAGCACAGCCCTTATCTGCTGCTCCAGCCCTGCCGAGCGCCCTGCTCCGGGAGGGGATGGGCTGCTCCCTGCCACCGGGGCTCCTCCTAATCCCATTTCACCCCTCACACCCCTGGTGCTGTGCAGGGACATGGATCAGGATGGGCTGTGCTTCCCTGTCACTGCCAGGCACTGCTTGGCTCTGCTCCAGCTCTGAAATTCGGCCAAGGTGCCGTTCATTTTGGAGGTGCCATTAAGTCCTGCTCCATGCTCCACCACCTCTGCCTCCCCAAATCGCCCACCCAGCTCCCGTGCTGGGGCTGGCACGGGGTTTTCCTGGGCTCAGGAATGCCCGGGTGGCATCCATGCCTGTGCCAGCTGCGAGGGAAAAGCAGCCGAGCTGAGCCACCCCTTCTGTCTCCAAACCATCGAATGGTTTGGGTGGGAAGGGACATTATCATCATCCCTGGGAGTATCCAAGGCCAGGCTGGACAGGGTTTGGAGCAGCCTGGGATAGTGAAAGGTGTCTAGTAGGGGGTGGAATGAGATGATTTTTAAGATCCCTTCCCATCCAAACTGTCTGTGACTGTGGAACACCATTCCACAGATGATCTCCAGTTCCCCCAAGCACAAACTGAATGTCCAAATGAAACCTGAGATGGACCACAAAAAATGACTTTTCATCACCTGGTAACTGTGTGCCATCCCTCCCACAAGATTGCAACATCCCAAACATTATCTCTGCACCACACACCAGGAAATACAATTTTTCTTCAATTTCCCCACCAGGAGCTGCAACCTGCTGAGACAAAGGCTCTGACCATCAGCAGTATTTACATTCTGCTCAGCTCTAATTTGCTTTGATCTAATGGAACAAGGTACCTGACACTGAATGATTAATCCCACCCAAAGCAGGAGTTTAGCACAAACACCCTGACAGCTCCGCTCTGCCAAATCCCACACTGGCACCCCGAGCCCTTTGCCCCCCAGCCTGGGGATGAAAGGAAATCATCCTGATGGCAATGCCAGCAGAGCCGTCCTGCCCAGCATCCTGCCAGGGTGTCCAGGGGGAAAATCACCCAGGCTCCCCCCTCCAGCTCCCAGCCATGGAAGCTGTTCCAGCACTGGCTCAAGGCAGCTGGAAATGAGAAACAGATGCTGCCTGGTCTGGAGGAGCCACTAACTGAAACTGCAGCCTCGTAAACCTTTTTAGTAGCACTTTTCCTTATATATATTTTATTTTATTTCTAACAGGGACTTTCACGGATTAACAGCCAAGAGTGATTTCAAACTCCACCAGGCAGAAAGCTGCGCTGGGGAGGGAAGGGAAGCCCTTTCCTGCAGCGGAGTGGGCTCACAGGCTGGGAGGGAATGGCATTCCCTGGTTCCACCTGAACTTGGCACCGCAGAGCCAACCCCCAGCAAACTCCCTGGGCTCAGGGCATTCCCACCCAGCTCTTCCAGGCTGACTCTGCACACACATTCCTTCCTCTCCTTCCTGTGCCACCTCCCACCCAACACCTGGCTGGGTCTAAGGTTTTGAATTTCAGCTCCAGGTCACATCGAGGACCAACAGGAGGCAAATGGCTCTGCTCCAGAGAGGTCCCAGCCCCGCGGAACGCCCACGGTTTGGAAGGAAAAGCAACCTGGAGCTGCGGAATGCTGTGCCCCATTATGGCTGAAAACAACAAAATCTCCACTTGCTTCACCAGTGGGAGAACTTCAGTGCACAGTCCTGAAAATAATGAATATGTTATGGACCATTATCCTTCCTGGGCAGCTCCAGCCGTGAGGCGACTGCTAAAGAAAGGCTCCTGCCTCTCCAGACACGGGAGAGGACTCACTTTCTCGGATCTGCTCTCTGGTGCTGAAAATGCTGGTAGCGAAAATGGTTCTGCCTTCATTAGGGATGAGTGGGACATAATAGATTTTTTGCAATTGTTTCTGAAGTTGCTGCCGCAGTGATGTGCACTCACAGCCCTGCACAGTCACAGCCCTGCACCCCAAATCCCTGAAAACCCACGTTCCTGCAGCCCCAAATCCCTGAAAACCCACATTCCTGAAAACCCACGTTCCTGTAGCCCCAAATCTCTGAAAACCCACATTCCTGAAAACCCACGTTCCTGTAGCCCCAAATCTCTGAAAACCCATGTTTCTGCAGCCCCAAATCCTTGAAAACTCACATTCCTGAAAATCCACATTCCCGTAACCCCTAATCTCTGAAAACCCACGTTCCTGCAGCCCCAAATCCCTGAAAACTCACATTTTGAAAACCAACATTCTTGCACCCCCAAATCCCCCAAAACCCGTGTTCCTGCAGCCCCAAATCCCTGTGCTCCCACATCCCTGCATGCACAGCCCTTCCTGAGGAGCTCTTGGGGGATATTTGACAGCAGCCTGGCAGGGTGGTTTGTCCCTCCACTCCTCTCCCTCCTTCTCCCTGGCTGAAAAGCCAGCCTTCAGACATATTATTTCATCAGGGGTCTACCATCAGTTTCAGCAATGCCTCTGTCAGTGCTGATTCCCTTTATAGGAATTTCCTGCTGGACTGGGACGGGGTTGGCAGCCCCAGCCCTGCTCAGCCTGGGTGCCCAATTCTGCGTTTCCTCCCCAGCAGGAGCGAAACACCCAAAAAATCCCGAATAAAAGGGAGCCGGTGGTGGAATTCACGATTTGTCCCATAATCAGTTTACTTTGTTTTTTAATTCATGAGAAGTAAATCCTGCAGCGAGTTAGGAAGGCCATTATTGCCTCCTCTCGCTAAACAAACACGCAGAATCCTCTCATTATCCTCCTTGACTTCCCCGCGCCAGAATAAACACGGATCAGATCTGCTGCGGGAAGACAAGGCTCCGATGCCTGAGTGGCACAGACTCTCGGGGAATATTCTGCCTGTGAAGTATCAGCACACACAATTTACAAAGACATTTTATGCTTCTCCAACACTTTTTAGCCTCAAAGACTCCAAGGTCTATAAATACCTTAAAGACCCGCGTTCCGCAGCTGTCTCTGGAGCAGAACAGAGCACCCATGGTTATTATTTGTGTTTAACCGAGCAGTTTTAGTAGGTCAAACCTCCTTGCTCTTATTTGGAAAAAAAAAAAAAATTGCCTAGAAATGGTAGGCAATTCTTCTGACTCCGGGATTTAGCCCAAATGGCAGAGAATAGACTGTTTTTGTAATTTTCATCTTCAAAAAACCCCCACAAACTCTCCGCAAATGTTAACTCGCGACACGTATTTTAAAGTTATAAACATAACCCAATCTGGCACGTGAATGTAAACCCCTGGTTCACAGTTGTGCTCCCAATGATATAAATTACAGTCCCTGTCACTCACGGAAACACATTATCCTTCATTTATGCCACTGGAAAGGAGAGCAGACCCTGTTCCTTAGAAACCAGACATGAAAGGAAGGCAGCTGGAGCCAGCCCTGCTAAATTCCGTCCCCACACCATTAGTCCTGAGCTCCGTGCACGTGCTGTAACCTGGGTCTTCTCCATCAATTTGGGAGGCAGGGAGATATTTACAGCCACGGAAAGGCTGGAGGGAATATTTCCCTGCTGTAAACAACCCTTTGTGTGCCGGAGGTGAGGACGGGAGCGATTGCCTGGCACGGGGACAGGTTCCAGGCAGGAACATCTCCCTCTGCTCCTTTCAGCTCTTCCTTTCGTGGCTCCTTCCCTCCAAACACCCAACATCCACACCACGGATGAAAAACAGCACCGCCACAGCTCAGAGATGAGGTAATTTTGCTGAATCTGGGCTTTTTGTTCCTATTTCAGGCAGAGCCATCTCCCCAAAGTCAGGTGTGACCCAGCAAAGTCATTGGCTGGCGTTGGTGGCCTGAGACGTGGCTCTGTCACCTCCGCACGTCACAGCCCCTCACGGTGGGGACTGTCACACAGACAGAGGATGGGCTGATTGTGTTTTGTTTCCTTCCAGGCACATCGAGCAGCACTCAGCACCCAAGGGCACGGCCAGGGGCAAAGGCGCCGCTCGGAAATCTGAAAACAGTGGGAATTTAAAGGAGTCAGAGCCTGGCTCAGCACTGAGCTCCCCATCCCAAAGGCTCTGTCCCCACATCAGCATCCCTGCTGTGGAAATGGCATTATCAGCACCCCTGGACAGTACAGAGGGGTGGGTTCCCCATTCTGGGGGAGCTAAGAGGATTTCTTTGGGATGGGCTGTGAGGATGTGTTTGTGTATTCGCATTCCTCCTCCTCTGCAAGCTTCAAACATTTAGACAGACATCTTAGAAGCCTCCCAAACCCAACCACATCAGACACCTTAAAATCATCTCGTTGGCCTAATCTGGAGTTTGGTAAAGTGGGACAATCAGTGCTCCACACCCAGGAGATGTCTTGGGGAAATCCTGATTTGTGGGGGCATGGTCTGAGCAGACACCTTCTGCTGACAAATGAAAACTCAGGCCAAGAAAAGGATGGGAAAAAAATTGCTTTTCTAATTATGAACTCCTAAAGAATTGAGGAGGCCACATTTCCACCTGGAAATGTGGCCTAAGAAGAGTTGGATTCCGCCCATGGCAGAAATTTCCCATGAGATGGAGGATTTCGGGAACAGGTCTGTCCTGCGAGACCCCTGTGCTCCGCGGGCTCTGTATTCACTGACCAGTGACCCCAAACCACATTTCCTCTTTTCCAAAAGCACCCACCCACCTTTGGGGCTTCCTCTGCACCCCCAGAGCTGTCCCTGAGCTCTGCCCTTGGATCTGAGCGAACAATTCCTGTTGACAGGGCGAGTGGAGGGCTGAGGAAAGCTCTGTTGGTTCTATTTTCAGGGAAGGCAGGGCGAAAAAGCAGCATTTAGCTCGGTCAGCAGAGCCAGGAGACTGCGAGGAGCAAGGACACAGCTCAGAAAAGGATTGCTCTCCCCCATCTCCTCGTGAAGTGGCTGAGGCTTTGAGCTCCTGTTCCTCCTCCAGACACACAACTCCTGGGAGCATCAACGGGAGCTCGTTACACATCCAGTCCCACGGGGACGCGGATCCTGATGGGCCACGAGTAAAAGGGAATATTCAAGATATTTTCCCTTAAATTAAATATAAAGATGCGAGCAAATTCGCAGGCCCGTGTGAACACGTGTGTGAACCTTACGTAAGGAGAGGCACAGGGGACTGAAAGTAGGGCACAGACACGGAGATCACCGGCTCCAAACACCACTGGCTCTGCTGGGGAGGGAGCCAGGGTAAGCACAAACAATTTCCTAATACATCAGGCCGTGACACAATGAGAACATTGTGATCTGAATTGGTTTAGGAGAGGAAACTCTTCACGAGGCATTTACTTATTTCTGCGTTAGTGAAGTGCCCGTAGTAAAGGCACTGTGACTGCGTGAAGAGGAAATTCATTGGTCCTAAATCAGCAAACACTTTTTTTTGGGGTGGTTTTGCCTGGGCTCAGAGGCCTGCAGAAGCAATGACGGACAGTGAAACACCTGAATTGCTATCAGAAACAATCCCCAGGAAGGTGTGAGATATCCCAAAACTTCCCCTGGCAAGGAACAACCTCGGCGAGATGAAGACACCAGAGGAAGTTCTTCGGAGACACGACAGTGCTGTGATCCCAGCAGGGACTTGCAGAGGCTCCACTCCCTCTGGTGTGATCTCACACAAGTCCTGGGTGCTCCAGGAGGAGCTCAGAGATAATGGGATTGTCCTACTTCGGCAGAGATTGTCAGACACTTCTGAGACGCTGGGGTTGGAGACCCGGGGATGGAGAACTCCAATTGTGCAGCCTGGGAGGACAGGGAAGCTTTGAGTGTGGAGGAGAAACCTCCCCATCACTCCAGAGCAGGAGAAGCAAAGGGTTTTGCTTTCTCTTGATACAGTGAAAGGAAGCTCCTTGGCTTTGAACTGGACTGAGAAAGCTTTTGGTTTGTTCCCGGGTGGATGCTTCTCCCTGGGCATTCGTTCCCATCCCAGTCCTGCTGCCCAGCCCTGGACTGGCAGCTTCCCACCCATGTCCTTGCACACACAGCTCAGAAATGCCTCCTGCCTGTCCCTGCGAGGCTCCTGGCAGCATTTGAGCCAGGGACACACAGCAGTGGAGTTTACTCCTGCTCTAGCTGCAGCCTGGCAGCTTTGGCCACGTCCTCTGAACAGCTCAGGCCTTGCTCCACTGATTTTTTGTGTTTTTCTCAATCTCCATCACTCACTGATAAGGATTTGTCTGGATGCCGGCAAACCTCCTCCTTTCTTTTTCTCATGTTTTCAGATGTCCTCAGTGCTTTTCTCACTTCCCAAGGCTCTCAGGATTTCCAAAGCATCTTTCAAACCATTTTTCCCTCTCAGCTTTAGGATGTGTGCTCATTTCAGGTCCTACAAAGCTTTTTGTAGGATCAGTGAGGGCCAAGAGCAGGATCCTGCCAGCATCAGGAGAAGGCAGGGGGGTCAGGCTGGACAAAAGGTGCAGAGCCCCCAGACCGAGGGCTCCTGGCAGTGCTCCATCAGGAATTTGTGCTAACAAAGCCCTTTCCTCCACAGACCCCTCTGCCCTGGGACGCACGGGAGAGCTGGCAGAGCCATGCACGGGCTGTGCCTTTTCCAAGTGTTAAAAGCATTTTTGGATTGGAGCCCCACACCTTTTATGAGCTGCTAAGAGCGACGGCTCCTGGTCCACAGCGCTGGAACCCGAACCGAGATCCTTTTCCAAAATCCGGGGCTGTGCACGTTGGTCATTCCCTCCCTCACCAGGCCGCAGTCAGGCTCCTGCCTCAAATCCCAGCCCTGCCAACGCCGGGCACAGAACAGCCCCGGCCAGAGCTGCTGCTGGCCCTCGCACAGAGCAAACCCTCCAGGCCAGGCTGCAGAGCAGAGCTGCTGAAAAGGCTGGGTTGGAGGGGTCCTCGAGACCCCCGAGGGAAAGCACTGCAGTAATTATGGTAATTAATGCCCCTGGGCATTCACACACAGCAGGGTGGGACCTGCTCCGATGTTCAAGGACAGCACTTTGGTGACACCAACACCTCCCTGCTTTAACGTCGCTGTAGTTGCACTGTTTTAGAAATCCTTCTCTTCTTTCTCACGGAGAATAGAAAAAAGTTGCATTTCTGTACTTTTCTAATCTCTGTGTTTTGGTGCTGGATGCTGTAGGGTTGTAACCTATCGTTTTAGGGGGTGGAAAACTGCCGACCAATAGTTGCTAGATTATTAATGGTTATAAAAGAAAGTTTTGTAAATAAAGTTCTCTCAATTGCCATCTTGGGTGCTTCCTGCCTGACTCCCCTGCGAGCTTCTGCAAATCTCCACAAATATCAGAAAATTAGAGCCAACAAGCCACGTTTCCCCTTTTCGACACCAGACAGACCCACGGGGAGCCAAAAAACCTCCCACAAGCATCAGCTGTGGCTCGGAAAAGCAGAGGACGAAGGGATGAGCGGGTGTGGTACCTCGGAGACGTTGATCCGTCCCTCCTGGAAGGAGCAGGTGGTGGGGTCGTGCGTGCACAGGTTGCGGTACTTGCACCAGTGGCAGCGGAAGGCGCTGTTCACGCAGGACAGGCACCTGGGGAGAAAAGAGAGGCTAGCACAGCCCCGAACTCAGCGCAGCCATCCCCAGGCCTTCCAGAGGCTTCCTGGGAAAATGATTTCTTTAGGGGGAGGTTTGGATACAGCAAAAGAAAGAAACAGGTTTGGGAAAACACACTGTTTTCCCTCAAAATACAGACTTTGGGCAGGCTCACGATTTATTCTGCAATAAAACACGAGCTGGGATTTATTGCACGTCATTGGATTGGTGTGAAATAGATGGCACCGGGCTTGGCTTTTAGCTTCTAGAAAGTGGGAAAGGAAGCAAGCCTGGCGAAAATGAGATCAGTTGTTATACAAGTCAGGAATGCTTCAAGTCAACAGCAACACTTCTGCCTGGCCTTGGAGTGCAGAGAGCCCACAAATGCTTTTGATTCATGTGGGGGGAAAAAATTAACTGTTTATGAAATGTTTTTGAAGGAACACAGACCCTTTTGAGCCCCGGGGGACCCAGCTGCCAGCAGAGAGGCTGGGTGGGCTCTGTCCCCCACTCGCCGCCGCCACAGAGAAGCACGAGCGGTGACAGCTGCTAATCCTGGCAGTTGCCACCTCCTCCATCTCCGAGGCCACCCCTGGTGCCACGTGGCAGCTCGTGGTGGCACAGGGATCAGCTGTGCCCATGGATTCGGTCCCACGCCAGAGCCTGTGGCTCCAGACACAGTGCTGCTGCAGAGGGAAGTGCCCAGGGTGTGCTGGAGCCAGCCCAGGGCAGAGAGACAATTGTCACCGGGTCAGGGCAGTGTGGCCTGAGGCACGGAGCTCTGCAGGAGGAGAGCAGCGCTGCAGGCAGGGCTCCCTCGCCAGCTGGGCACGGGGACAGGGCACTGCCAGCCTGGGGAGCTGCTGCCACCACAATGAGTGCTAATGACTCAATTGTGCTCTCCTTCCGAGGCACTCCTGGTGACCTTAATAGCCAGGGGAGCTTATTCTAATCGTGCAGATCTGGGGAGAGCACCGAGTGCTGCGAGAGTATTCCATCGCTCATCGGTGTGACCCATTTCTGTCTCCCTTGGGTGTGCAGGTCTTCATCCACCCACCCTCACCTGGCCTGGCCTCCAGCACTCCCAGGGGCTGCTGGAGCCCCCAGCTTCCCCTCGGAGGGTCTGAAGTGGTTTGGTTTGGCCTCTCTTCCTGTTCCGTGGTTTCTGAGGTTTCCTGGCTGCTGTTTCCAGCTCTCCCAGGTCTGGCAGGGGGACAGGGGCTCCCAGAGGGATCCAGAGCTCCCAGACTCACACCAGGCCACCACCTTGGCTCTTCCATCCCAATCCAGCTTTCTTAGGGACCACTGTGTCTCTTTTGCTTGTCTCTCCACCTCATTAGGTCCTTACTAAAGACACCTGACAGGGAAGGTTCCCTGTCGCACCTGCAGCTCCCTGGGGACACCAAATCCGCCCCAGCCCTCGGGGTCACAGCACCCCAGGAGGGTTCCCAGGGCCAGGCTGCAAGAGCAGCACATTCCTGTCCATTCCCAAGCCCCTCCTGTCCCTCTTTCCCGGCGTCACCTCCCCGGGGTGGGTGCATCAGATGGCACAGAGCCCCAAAGGGCTCGGCTGCTCTCCAGGCACCCCCGGCACTGCAGCAAAGAGCCTCAGGATCGATAGATCGCTCCTCTCTGCCGGCTGAGCCCTCAATTCTGCCTTTTTGCATGCTGTGATTCATCCCTGCCAGGCTGCCTGTGCCCTGGCTGAACTCTCCGATAACGAGTCCGGAGTGATGTAAGCGCTGCAGAATTTACCACCCCGCAAGCACTTTATCTCCAGACACCAACGGGAGGAGGGCACGGCCACACGGAGCCCAGTGACAGCCAGGAAGGATGTACTGCCTCTCCTGATCCAAACCCTGGCCCTTCCGTGAAAATAGGGGTCCCTGGAATGCCATTCCTCATGCAAATTCCACCCCGGGAGAATGCTGAGGAGATTGGAGCGTGGTGCTGCTGCTGCACGGCCTGACCCGAGCACACAGTAGGACAGGAGCAGGAATCGTTGGGATTATGGATATGGATCCCACAGGCAGCACAGGGGGACTGAGGGATTCCCTGCCATCCCTGTACCTCTGCTCTGCACAACAAAATTTAAATTAAAAATGAATGCGTGCCTAGAAAAACCAGAGGCCAGCCAAGCCCACGAGCACACAAACACACGAACCTTCTTCCAAGGAAAGGCCCTGGAGCTTGAGGCTTCAAAGGCAGCCCAGAAAGGCTGGCAGTGACCTTGTGCTGGCCCTTGGTGGCTCCAGCAGCTGCCCCTGCCCCAGGGGACGCTCCCAGCCCTGCCATCGCCCCCAGCCGCTGGCAGCTCCTGCCCACAGTGCTGCAGCTTGCTTTGCTTGCAGACAGAGATCCATAAATGCTGCAGGACTGGGAATGTGTTTTTAAGGCCAGCCAGCTGCCTGCCGCCTTTCAGTGTCCGGGGGATGTGATTCCACCCTCGGCAGCACCGAGCCCTCCACGGAGCCTCCCCTGGGCCCCCCACGTGCCTGGGCTGCAGCCCACCTTCCCCTGCCCATAACCTACCTTCCCCTGCCCACATCCCATCTCCCACATCCCACCTTTCCTTGCCCACATCCCATCTTCCCCTGCCAGTACACCACC
>VZRL01002521.1:0-16333 GCA_013397895.1 Origma solitaria | reverse complement strand
AAACCAAACCAAACCAAACCAAACCAAACCAAACCAAACCAAACCAAACCAAACCAAACCAAACCAAACCAAACCAAACCAAACCAGACCAAACCAGACCAGACCAAACCAGACCAGACCAGACCAAACCAGACCAAACCAGACCAGACCAAACCAGACCAGACCAGACCAAACCAAACCAGCATCCCGTGGCTCTCAGCATTCCCTGTGGGCGACACCAGCCAGCACAGGATGCACACAGGGGGGTGGCTGGGGGTCCCCTAAAATCAGCCCTGCACACTGGGCTCTGAGCCAGCCTGGAGGGCAGGACAGCCCCAAAATCTGCCGGCATTGCGGATCCCTTGCCCTTAGCCACGTAGGGAGGCTGGGCAGGATCTGTCCCTGTGATTTAAATGCAGCTCAGGGCTTGTTTCATGTTTGCGAGGAGCTGGATGCTCTCGCTGCGCTCTATAAATAACAGACGATTGGAATTATGTGAATAAGAGTTCATTAGAGATGATTTGATGTTGAGCGCTTCGTTTCTTTCTCTGCTCAGAAGCTGCGGCTTCTGCACATGATAATTCTTTAAAAATCACCCAGAGGTTTGGAACAATGTCTCCAGAGGAGCATCTGTGTGAAGGACAACAGCCAAGAACCCAACACTGCCGGGGGATCTCCTCGCTCCTGAGGGCACAGCCCTGCTGTGCCCAGCCCGACCGGGACCTGTCCTCCTGCTCCCTGTGCCAAAACAAACCTGCTGCTCAACCACCAAATGGTAAAGTCTCATCACTGCTTCCCCTGACTGCCTGACCCACAGCAGCAGCAAAATAAAATAAATAAATAAATAAATAAAAATCAATACAGACTCTCCAAAACACACGAGTTCCAACTCTGCCAGCCCCTGGAGCAAATAAGTACAAGAAACCAGTTCCAAAAAAAATAAATAAATAAATAGATAAATAAGGCCTAAAATAAACAGCCAAAGCAAAGTTTCCACAGCTTTTGCGTGCTACCAGCGCAGGCCTGTGACCTCCCCTGGCTGGAGACGGCCCCCGGAGCATCCCACAGCCACGGCACGCTGCCCACAGCCCCCTCGGGGGGCTGCAGTTCAAACAGAAAATCTATTTTTAATGACTTTGGGGAGTGGAGTAGAGATGCCAACTAGTTCAGTGTAATTAAAGCCATCTATCACTCACTGAGCAGGAGCCCAAAGTTGATGAACTTTCCAATGAGATTTGATTCTTTCCTTGATTCATGAGAAAACTCCGCTTTGTGCCGGGGCAGGAGATGCGAAAAAGTGTGGGAAGGAGCAAGGAGGACGCCACGGCTCCAGCCCTTAATGTGTCAGGGTGACAGAGAAAATAAAGCCAGGCTTTCTCAGAGGGCTGGGAAAGGTTTGACAGACTCCTCTTCCTGCTGTCCCTCCTCTCTGAGCTCCAGGTGGAATATCCTGCTGGGGAACCTTTGCCAAGAAAAATCCCAGTGTGCAGGGCTGGGAATGCTCAGCAAGGCATGTGGGTGCAGCCTGCCGCAGGCTGGGGAAATTCCTACCTGGAAATTGCCGTTCCTGACTCGTGGGGATCTCAGACACACTGAGACCAAAGCCAGGAATGAGTCTGGAAGAACCAGGGGTGGGTGGGATGCGGGAAATGCATCCACGGGATGCAGAGGAAGAGGGAGAAGGGGGATTTTTAATCAGAAATAACCGAGGAGCATCCCCAGGGTGCAGGGGAGCTCCTGAAGGCAGGAACTCTGCTCCAGCATCAGCCCCTGCGCCACAGGAAGGCACCGAGCAGCTGACGGAGGCACAGCTCTCCTCTCCCACAGCACCCAGTGCAGAGCCAGGGCTCCCCGAGCCCCCGCCGGGCTGTCAGAACCAAATCAACGCCTGGAAGTTCTGGCAGAGCAGCAGCGAGTGGGAGAGGACACGGAGACAACGTTGCCATGGTTACCTGGGATTATTTAATTACGGCGCTGCAGATGCACGCGGAGAGAGCCCCTTCAACTCTGATCCACGCAACCTTTGCAGTGGGTTTGGCTTTGCTGCCACAAGAACCTCATTAACATCTGACGAGGACACGCTGTGCTGGAGCACAGGGGACCGGATCAGCTCCTGAGTGAGGATCAGATCTTCTCCAAACATTCCCTTCTCCTTGGCTCCCTCGTACCCTCCGTGTGCCGCGCCAGGCTCCGCGGGGAGGTGATGAAAGCAAGGACAGCCTCCTCTGGGAAGCAAGAGAGACTGAAAAAATAGCAAATATCCCGAAGCGAGGCTTGCTCGAGCAGGAAAATTGTCCCCAAGCCAGAGCTTCCTCCATCCATCCGGCCCAGCATCGCGGCAGGGCTCGGAGCAGCCTCATGTTCTGGCACACGGGCTCCTGCAGACAAACGCTTTCCTGTGGTTTACCACGGCTCGAGTTAATCATCACATCAATATGGAACATCTGAGCGGGGTTTGTTGGAATAACAAAGTGCCAGGCAGAGATGCCAGCCCCGCTCCCAGGAGCGGCACAGGCTCGTGCAGACCTGCGGGAGGGGAAATGGGATTTCAGCTCCAGCTCGGGCCGTGTGTGACCCGTGGTGGCGATGCTCAGTCTGTTCGCTCTGGCAGCTCCTGCTCGGTGCCCGGCAGGTGACAGTGACACTCGGGGCTGCAGGGTGGGCTCACAGGGGCAGGGAGCCCTGCCTGGTGTCCCAGCCCTCGCCCTCGCTCGGCTCCCAGCCGTGGGTGGAGCAGCGTTTGGGGTCCCACACCGGCACCGACCCCTGCTCAGCCTGGCACCGGTGCCAGCTCTGTGTGACACTCACACTCCAAAGTGCCTTGGCAGCCCCAGCTCTGCCTCCTGCCTCGCTCGGACCATCTGCATCTGGGAATTGTGGGGCCAGGGATGCACGGCTGCCTCCGGAGCTGGAAAAACCTCGTGCGCACACAGAACAGGGAGCAATTCCTTCATCTCTGTCACTGAAATAAAATCTGGAGTGCAGACCTGTCTCAGGTGTTTACAGGAGCTTCTGGAGTGGCAAATGCAGCAGAATTCATGGATTAAATAATGAGGTGCAGCCCACGTTTGTTCCTGCCTGGCTCCTCCGAGCTGCTCCTGCCCCCAGGGCGCTGGTGACAGCCTGGTGTCCCCACGCAGGGGTGGCAGCTGGGCAGGACGGGGCCCTCAGCAGAAGATCCTCCTCATTTGGGGCACTAAAGCACTCTGCTCCTTGCAGAACTGACCCTCAGAACCTCTCCCTGACAGGAAAAGGGCGTGACGAGGGTGTGCACGTGCCAATAACGAGGAATGGGATGCTAAAGGTCTCACCACAAGGACAGGGTTGTGCTGTGATGGATCCACATCCCTCGATCCCTGGAAAACCTCCACACCTCAGGGGGGCTGCAAGTCTGTTCTTGACTGCAACAAAAGGGTCAAAGGAGCTCCTGGAAATTAGGGTCCACCCACCAAGCAGCTCCTGACCCAGGCAGGAGCCCTGCTCTCCTCACCTCAGGGGACACAGCCTCCCTGCTTCCCTCTAGAGTCCCCTCTGGACTCTGGGATGAAGCGCCTGCAGCACCTCAGGCGCTCCTGCCAGGGGACATCACTGCTGCCATCACTGCGGCCATCACAAGTGGCTCCCTGACGCGTTGGCACCGTCTGGGCGAGGCCACCGTGCCACGGCCAGCAGCTGCCGAGCTCTGCCCTTTGCAGCCTGATTAGCCCGGGCCCCAGGGGAGCTCATTAATCAGGATAAAAGGGGGGCAGCTTTCCAAAATTTCTGGGCTCAGGTGGGGATCAATCCGACACAGCGAACTTTCATCTCGCATCGGTTCGCGGCCTCCGCGTTCAGCGCTTTGCCTGCCTGCCACGGAACTCCTGATGTGCTCCCTGCAGTCATTTAAAAGTTTTAACAGAAGCTCAGAAAATTAATTAAGGTGAATAATTATGAAGCGCGCGCTTCTTCCCCCTCTCCATTTGGCGAGAAAACGGCAAAAATAGAATTCAGAATTCGGAATAATTTTGGAGCGGTATCCAATGTAATTAGGTGTTCAACGAACGCTCGCAATTGGGCTGCGCTTATTAAAATTACTGTTTTAGTCAGAACATTTTGCCAGAGAGTCGTTAACAGCACAATGCTCCCGTTCCCTGGGACTCTAATTAGGCTTGGACGCCTCCAGCTCAGGGATGCCCAGCTCTGCTGCCCACCCAGTGCTGCAGGTGATGCTCCCTGGGCTCCTCCCAGCTCTGCTGCCCACCCAGCCCTGCAGGTGATCAGCTCAGGGGTGATCAGATCAGAGATGCCCAGCTCTGCAGGTGATGAGCTCAGGGATGCCCATCGCTGCTGCCCACCCAGCGCTGCAGGTGATGCTCCCTGGGCTCCTCCCAGCTCCGGGGTGAGGGGACAGTGACAGAGCGCCTGGGATGGGGCAGTGGGAGATTATTCCATCCTGGGAGGGTTTGAGGCCCTGGCACAGGTGCCCAGAGCAGCTGTGGCTGCCCCTGGATCCCTGGCAGTGTCCCAGGCCAGGCTGGACAGGGCTTGGAGCAGCCTGGGACAGTGGGAGGTGTCCCTACCCACGGCAGGGGTGGCACTGGGTTGATTTAAGGTCCTTCAAGCCAAACTTTCTGGGATTCTGGGCTATCCTGAAGGTGGGGATACCTCAGAGTGGGGACAGCTGGAAACACCCCGAGCATTTTCCAGCACCATCCCTGCTCCGAGCAGCTCCTGGAAGTGATGGAGCCTCCAGAGCCACTGCAGCTGTGTCCGGGCAGGGATCTCCATCCTGGGAAGCACAGACATCCTGAAAGCCCCGAATCCCCAGGGTGTGGATCCCGGGAGAGCTCAGAGCCTGCTGCCTGCAGTGCCTTCTGTTCCTCCTGTCTCCCCAGGAAAAGCTCACACCAGACAGCAGAGCCCCTTCCCCCAAGCTGCCAGCCTGCAACTCACAAATTCACTTCACTTGTTAGAAAGGATCGTGGCAGGCTAAGATAAAACAGAAGAGTTTAAAATGACAAACAGACTCCTAAATGGGACTAGAGTCTTAATGAAAACAGTAATGAATGAATGAGGCAAGCAAATATTCCCCATTAATATTAGACAGATAGATTAGATCCCTGGGCACTGCATTTAAAACCGACATGAAATTACTTCAATTACTCTGCATTGATAAATAACAAGGCCGTATTTACTGTTAAAACACATTTTCTCCTCCCTCCCCCATGCCTGCTTTGGCTTGAGGCAGAGGGTGGGGAATGCACGGGGCTGGAGGCTTGCCCTGCTGTCCCCAGGGCTGCTCAGCAGCCCCCGAGGGTCCCAGGGCACCTGCCCCAGCTCGGCTCCGTCCCCACCATCAGCGCTGCCATCCCCGCCCTGCAAGAGGCAAAGCAATCACCGCCGAGCCACTTCAAACCTGATGCTCGCAGCATCCTTCCCTCTCAGAAATTCACTCCGCTTCCCCTTGCTGGTGGGTACAGCTGCTCAGCATCCTCCTCTGCACGCTGGGAAAGTGAGATTAACCTGATCAGAGGCCTCTTCTAATGAAGAGATCATAGATGGATAATTCCTGGGTGTTTGGTGGCATTTACATGCTAATGATGAAAGGCACTCTGCTAAAGGTAATGTCAACACGAGTCCCTTGTCCTTGCGTCTCAGCCTCCAGCCCAGCCATCTGTTCTCAGGGTTCAGAAGACCCTGGAGAACAGGTTGCCGCTAGAAAAGCTGCAAAAGCTCCTTCCCAGCTCTGCTTCCTCGGCCTGGGAAGCTCCACGCCTGCCTGAGGAGTCCTGGAGGGCTGGGGATGCTCAGAGCCCGTGGGATCAACAGCACTGTGAGCACCCCCGGGCTGAACTCGCCTCAAACCACTGCTGTTTGCTGCTACGAGATCCTAAATATCTGCAAAACCCTCCTCCTTCAGCCTCAGCACATATCAGAAAACAAGAACGACATCAAGTATCTCATGTCAGGGACACAGGAGCAGCCGGAGTGCGGAGCAGGGAAGCATCCAGAGATCCTGAGCCCAGGTCCCTGCTGCAGATCCAACAGCTCCTATTTCCTGGGGAATAACCCTCTGCTCCCCTCGGCTGGGATGCAATCCCTTGGGAAAGGCCACAGAGCAGCTCCCAGCTGCTCCAGTGAGTGTGGGAATGGGGGACAGCAGGGCTGAGGGGCCCTGGGTACCAGGCAGACATAAATTCCCTTCCCAGGAAGACAACAAAACCCAGGCTTGGTGCTTTCCCAGCCCGAAACCAGGGCTAAAACAGCCAAGTGCAGAGGGAGGAATGCACAGAGCTCTTCCCACAGCTCGGGGGATGGATGACCTTTCCAACACTATACCTGTATAAATCTTATTTAATGAAATAATAATAAAAAAAGAATAGATGAAGGTTAAATCATTCCCCACAGCAGATTTACACTGAAAACAAAGCCTGTTCAGACTGCGGTCGGTTTACACAACAGCCCTTTAACATTCCTTTCCTAAGGGCTGGGGTGACTCCTGAGCAGCCCTGACCGCAGGATGAGTGATCCGAGCCCCCGAGCCAAAGGCAGCGAGCCAAGACAGAGGCAAAGGAAACAGCTCCAGCCCGGGGAGTTCGCTTTAAAGACACAATTAGGGCTTTCGCTGGGTCATGAGTCACAACACGGCGGTTTTCACCATCAAACCTTCCCCACCACATCCCCGTCCCTCGGGACGTGGCTTCATTTGCAGTGCCACCGCGAGTGAGCACTTCAAACACCCCCCGGCCCTCCCTTCTGCACCACACAGCAAACTCCACAGCCTGCGGCTTGGAAGAGACCCTGGGAAAGTGGGAGCACCAAGCCAGGGCCTCCCACTAAAAGCTGGGATGGGTTTTGCAGCCAGAGAAGGTCGGGCAGAGGGTTTGGCTTTGATCTCTACCTGCTTTTCCTCGGGCTGCTGCTTGCTGTGCAGGCACAGAGCAGCTCTGGGGCTGTGGTGCTGCTCTGACGGAGCTCAGAGCTTCCACACAAACTTCAGCATTGCTGCATTCGCGCTCCCGGGGCTGCAGAGCCAAGCCACTTGTCCCTGGGAGCCACATCAGCTCCTGCTGTAAACAGTTGCTTTGACATCAGCTTCTCACTGTCCGGATCCGGCACTCACAACGGTGGCATTTTGGGCAAATAATGCCATGAAACTATTTCTGCTCCATCAGAGCCTGAGGAACTTCTGCATATATTTCCATAAATATCACTGGCGTCAGTACAGCAACAGACCCAACAGACTGCGAGGGGGATCCTGCAGACTGCTGCTGAGCCTACCTACAGATCAGCTCCAGGAAAAGCTCTGGGCTTGGGAGGCATTGGGAAGGACAAAATTAACCAACTTCTGTGGGAATTGGTAGCCCTCAGCTCGCAGTGAGGCTGGGAACAAGGGCAATCATTGCCCCAGGAGGCTGAAAGTAGATGGCACTGAACAGAATCGCAGGGATCGGTTCATTAAGGACAACTTGGGAACGTCAAAAACCAGGGAAAGAGCTCATGGATCCCTGACCTGCTCTGTCTTCTGCCTCTGGCAGGGAGCTGGGCACCAGGAACCACCAGGGTGGCTCTTTCTGCCATCTCCAAAACACGGAACCATCACCTCTGGACCAAACTCAGTCCCTGGCAGGATGTTCTTCAGCTGCAAAGCTCCACTGAGGGTGAATGGCCACCTGTGCTGGGAGCAGGGCTGCAAAGGGCTCTGCCCTCGGCTCAGCTGCGTTCCTGCAGGGAGCCTGCGCTGGAGCAGCTGCTGCAGGGGCACTGCGCCGCAGGGAGGCTGGCGAGGGACAGGGCTAATAGCCCCAACTCCACGTGTGACCTCTCCAAGCTGAGGGAAGAGGGGCAGCCTGCGGGCTCTGCCAGCCCCCAGTGCTCACGGCATTGATCTTGGCACAAAAACGCCTTCACCCTGGAGAGCTCCCAGGAGAGGCAGCTCCTCCCATCCCACCAGGGCCAAAACCTCGGCAAAAACACGAGCACCAGCAGGTCCCTTCCTCCAAAAGCAGAGCTGCTCAGGGGGATGAATAAAGAACGCTGCTAATGGAAAGGTGCCTGCGATGGCTGCGGCCCTGCTGCCCCCACAGCCTGGCAATTGGCAAATGAACCTCGCTGCTTTATGCGCTCCCCCTCTTCATTCTTTGCTCGTCAAACTGGCAGGAGCAGGGGCAGGACAGAGCTGCTGGCGGCAGCTGTGTGCAGGATGAAAAATGAGCAGCACATGCAGGGGAGGCAGCTGGAGCGAGCACAGCCAGGGACCCCGGGGGTCCCTCGGGTTATTGCCCTCTCCAGAGGGGCCCTGAGCTTAACCCTTGCTTCCCTCTCTGTGATGGAGCAGAGCCGCCGAACCCAGAGCCCCGAGTGACACCGGACTGTCCCCACGCCCCGGTGTCCCGGGCTGGCCGAGCGTTCCTGGAGATGAAAGAGGAGCTGCAGCCCTGCTGGAACACAGCAAAACAGAGCCCAGCTTGTGCCAGCAGCACAGCAGACATTCTCCTCAGTTTCTGGGCTGGGGAGGGCGCTCAGTGGGGCACAGCACAGGGGTGGCAGTGGCCGGAGCCGTGCCCTGTGGCCCTCCCCAGGCTGTCCTTCCCCAGAGCCTGGTGGGCTACGGATCTCTGCCTGGCACTTGCAGAGGGCACACGGGCACTGTGTGCCCAAAATCACTCGCAGCACTCTGGCAGGGCCACTGTCCCAAAGAAACCCCTCTCCTGCCACCTCGGAGGCAGAGCTGGAGCTTTGCCTTGTGCCTTGTCCCCACCGCTGTCCCTACAGCCCCCCGAGCGCCTGGCCCCTGCCACCCCTGGCACGCACGGCCATGGGGAGGGCACATTCCCTTTGCCCTCCTTGCTGAGAAGGGGGCCCAGCCTGTGTCCTGCCACCCCCATGTGTCTGAGTGGCCGTGGCAGGGTGGGCACGGCACGGTGGGCACAGCACGGTGGGCACAGCCCCACATCTGCCTGCTCCAAACAGCCTCCCAGGCTGGGCTGAGCCTCAATGCCGCCTTTGTTCGCGGCGCTGGCACGTCCGAGGGTGTCAGTGACACTGAAAAGCTTTGACTGGCCCTTTCTGTTTGTTTTCTTGGCACGCGCCGGGGTCGGTTCAGTGCCCACCCTCGCTGTGCCCGCACCTCGCGTGTGACTGACAGGATTATTGGGCAGGGGCTGAGCACCAAACGAGGGCGTCCAGCCTCCCTGGCTCCTGCAGGGCCCATTTCCCTCCTGCTTTTCCAACAGCATCCACATCCAGGGCTGGGTGAGCAGTGCTGGGCACTGCCCAGGCTCCCCAGAGAATGGGCACTGCCCCGATGCTGCCACAGCTCCAGGAGTACTTGGACAATGCTCCCAGGGTGGGATTTTGGGGTGTCCCAGGGTTTGGGTAGGATGATTCCTGTGGATCATCTCCAACTCAGGACATTCCATGAACCCTGGCTGGCAGAGCTGCGAGGTTCATCGCTCCGGTGCCACATCCCTTGGGATGCTGCCTTGCCAAGTGAGCTCTGGGGCTCTGAGATTCACCACAGCCACCCCAGACCCTCTCTGATCTCCTCCACAGCCACAAAGGTCTGCTGCACACAGCACAGGAACACCAGCAACCCTCAATTCCCCATTCCTGAACCATTCCAGGCTTCCTCAAATTTCTCAAACACTGCAGAAAGCTGGGAGGAACATCCCAGGCACAGCCTGTTCGTGTCATTTTATAGAGCCCTGAAAATCCACAGCATCTGAATGCCCTGAGTGGCTTTGAAGGTCACCGAGTGGCATCGCTGCTGCTCCCACAGCCTGCCCAGGGCCCTGCTCTGTGTTTGCTCCAGAAACACTCTCGTCTGCACAGCTTTTTAGCAGGGGTTGCTCTCTGACTGCAGCTCGCTGTCCTTGCCAGTCAATTTTCTGCTACTCCATCACTTTCCCATTTGTATATCATTACACGCCGCTGTCAAAAATAATTTAGGAACCTGACCAGCAGTGTGAGGAATGAGCCCTCCTCAGTACATCCCAAACTCTCTGGTTCTGAAGGAAAATGAGCTCTGAACCCTTTTCCCCACGGAAAGAACCCAGTGCCACATGGTGGGTGCAGGACACGGGGCGGTTATCACACATGGACATGCCAGGGAGGGCAAAAAAACATCTCAGGAGACAACAGAACCGAGCTTTGGGGCCGCCCCAAACCAGGGGAACACAAAGAGCTGTCAGAACACAAGGTTTGGTCATTCTAAGGTGCTGTGTTTGCTCCCAGCACAGCAGAACCTCCCCACCCCGAGCAGACCAAATCAGTCTGGGCTGGAGTTTAACACATTGCTTGCATTAAGAGCCTGAAAACACATTGGATTCTCCCAATTTACAGCTCTGACAAGGCACTTTGCTTTTCCCCCAGGGAAGGCAGAGCTGGGCTGGCCCTGCCCGTGGTAACCTTGGGCACCTTGCCCTGTGATAAGGTGCCAGACTTGTCTCAAGGCTGAAGCAGAACCCTGAAGGGATGGGTTAGACTCCAAGAGCAGATTTAGACCAGCAGGGCCATCCTGCTATTCTCTCTCGATTCCCAGAATGGGAGCCTCCCCAGCACTCTGTACAGGCAGGAAAAGGATCAGAGAATCAGGGAATGTCCTGAGCTGAAGAGGGACCATCCAGTCCAACTTCCAACCCAAAATCCCACCCTGTGCATCCTTGAGAGCATTGTCCCAACGCTCCTGGAGCTCTGGCAGCCCCGGGGCCGTGCCCATTCCCTGGGCAGTGCCTGAGCCCTCTCTGGGAAGAGCTTTTCCCTAAATATCCAACCTGAACCTCCCCTGACAGCTCCAGATCAAACCTCGGTGTCCTCCCCGAGTGCGAAGGACACCCATGAGGTGGGAGCAGGCAGCTCCTGCTTTGGCAACAATTCCTTTGTGGGTTTTAAATGATTTCCTGGGGAGGCTTTTCCTCCTGCACAGGAGGGGTCACCTCCGAGCCCACCCTGAGCACCACACACAGATCAGGTCAGCATTGCTGCACCTCCCATTCCTTGGAGGCTTTTCCCCTCTCCCCGAGCCTCTGCCCTTCCCTTTCTCCCCAAAATTCTCTGGCTCTTGCAGGAACCTGCAGGATGAGCCAGACTGGTGCTTCCCATCTGCACAAAGCTCTGCCGGTGCCATGTTTTAACTCATTTTCATACATTTATGCTGAGACTAAATTTGTCCCTGCATATTTTCCTCCCAAGCCTAGTAATCAGTGGTGGAAATAATTTGCTGTTGTCTGCTCTGATGTTGCCATCTCTTGCACATATCCAAGTGACAAAGACATCAGGCCCTCAAAGTCCGATTGAAGAATAATTGGAAATCCAAAGTGGCACTAAATGTTATTTTCTAAATAAAATGCATTCAATTACAGAACATGAGGCTGTCAAGCATTAAAAAAGATTGGTTAGAGACGAGAAAGAAATACTGCTCAACCCTTCAGAGACTTCATTACACGCACAGGGTACCCTTATGTTCTTTGGGACAGGCAGGGAGGAAAGGGAATGCAGAACTGTGGAAATATTTCCAGCAGCCTGTGCTGTCCCAGATGGGCCTGGATGTACATATCCAACTGCTGGATTTGCATCTCAGCTGTTGGATAGATACAGAGAGAGACAGAGATATAGATATATCTGTATATGGATATATGGATATATATATATATATATATATATATAGGTGAGATCGGCAAGACAGGTGAGGAAAAACCAAGAAATATTAGAGAACAGAGCAATTCCTGCCCCAGTGCCTGCAGGGAGGAGAAGGCCCAGCACAAGGGTGAGTGGAACAGGAGGGATCATCATAGATTTCTGTAGGATTGGGGATGGCAGCCAGCCCGGGGTGTCCCCATCACCCCAAACCGGCAGGGAAGGACCAATCCGGGCACAAACCCTGCAGCTGAAGCCAGGGCCGTGTCTGTGCCCTGTCCATGTGTTAATAACACCAAATATCGCAGCAGCTGAGCTCAGAACTCCAGCAAAGGCCCGGCCGTGGAGCAGGAGCACAAAGACAATCGTATTTCACTCAGTGGGAGCTGCTCAATTCACACTTAGAGCAATAAAGGCGCAGCCAAACAAACATGACCCCGAGTGGGATCTACGGCTGAGGCAGACACAGCCCAGCCTGCACAAACAGGCCCAGATGAGATGCATTTATCTCAGATCCCTCGTTTCAGCAGCTTTTCCTAACAGCTCTGGCCCCTGGAATTAATACACAGTGCTCAGCGAGCTGCAGGGGAAGGCAGAATTATTTACATGGCTGTTCTCTGTTCCTGCACAAGGATTAAAGACCAGGTGAGGTTTCTTTGCCTGGCAGTTTTTATTTTCTTTTGGGTTTTGGTTTTTTTTTTTTTTTCAAAGAGAAGATAATTCTCACCTGAAATTATTGAGGTGCAGATGCACCGAACGCTGACCTGGGGCTGCTCCCACAATCAAACACGGCGAGCTGGGGAGAGGGCAGAGCAGCCCACACAGAGCTGCAGATGGATTTATTCCAGCCTTTGCTGCGAGGCTGAAGGCTGCGAAGCCAAATCCCTCTCTCCCAGGGTTTCATTAGCTGGGAATGGCTTTCTAACGAGATTTACACAATCTAGCCTGGAGCCTACACATTTTGCTCTGCACCCAAAGACAATAGGAGCAGGGAGCTCAGGAGGAGCCTCCTGTCCCTCTGTCCCCATCCCTCAGTGCTGGTGGTGCTGCCATTGAGGGGATCACACCGAGCACAAACCCCAAATCACACCGAGAACAAACCTCAAATCACACCGAGAACAAACCCCAAATCACACCGAGAGAGCATGAACCCCAAATGACATAGAGAGAGCACGAACCCCAAGTCACGCAGAGCACAAACCCCAAATTACTCAGAGCACAAACCCCAAATCATGCAGAGAGAGCACGAACCCCAAATCGCATTGAGAGGGCAAAAATCCCAAATCACGCAGAGCACAAACCCCAAATCACGCAGAGCACAAAACCCCAAATCGCACAGAGCACAAACCCCAAATCTCGCAGAGTACAAACCCCAAATCACACTCTCTGCACAGGGTGAGGTTTTGGGGTGTCCCGTGCAGGGCCAGGACTCAGTGATCCCTTTGGGTGCCCTCCAGCTCAGGGCATTCTGTGATTCCATGGTCCCCTCATTCCCTCTGAATGCCCAAGGTTCTTTTAGGATGGGATCCATCTGCTCTGCATCACCCAAACAACACCTAACCCCAGCCCCAAGCCCCTGCTGCTGCCTCACGGGGACATTTCCACCACAAATCCAACATTTCCTCCATCATCCCTTGGACAAGGTGCCAGGGACAGGCTGAATCCCAGGCCACCAAAGCCCTAAAATGGAAAAATCCAGCTTGTTTTTGACTGACTGGAGCTCGCCCTCTCCTCTCTGCAGGCGCGGGAATGCTGTTCCTGGCACGGCTCCTCCAAATAAAAGTGTGGTCAGCTCTTTTTGGATGGATTTGGAGCAGATTGTTTTTGTGGGCAGCGCTGTCTGCTCGCTCGCGCCGAGGCCCAGCCACAAGGGGAGGAGTTATTTTTTAAACCCCGTCCTTCCCGCTGCCTCCTCCTCAAATAAAACAAAAAATACAAATACAAATAGTCGGAATCGTGCTCCTAGGGAGGTATTAATAGCACTCGAGGCACTGAAAGCTGTGAGTCACTGAAATGGATGGGGAAAAGCCCAAAACAACTGCAGGAGGCAAAGGAAACGCTGTTCCTGATGCACAGCGCTGAGTGCTGTCCTCATTCCAGCAGATTTGGGGGGGAATTGTTCCCCTCAGGAGGGGAACAAGCAGCAATACAAGCAGCCAGGCTGGCAGTGATCCCTGACCAAATGCTGCCCTAAAAGCCCAGGGATTTTGGCTTTTTGGGGTTTGATGTGGCACTGGAGGCCACAGCACCGAGCGGGGTCATTAAGGGTGTCACTAATGAAGCAAAAGGCACATCTCTGCTTCTGAGAATGCCTTGGGGTGGAGAAGACCTTAGAGCTCATCCCATTTTACCTCCACCATCCCAATCTTCTTGAGCATCTCCACCTCCCCCAGTGCCCGGGGCTCCTTCCTGGCCCCACTGCCCCTCAAATCTCCCTATTCCTGCACTGCTGGAACGGCATTCCAAGAGGGACTTTTAATTCAATGATTTGAGAGCCGCTGTGACACCCTGAGAGCCCAGGCTGGCGTCCTCAGCCCCCGGCGTGGGGAGCACGCAGCTCTCGCTCCCCCAGCTCTGCACAACTCCTGTTTGAAAGGAAATCCAAATACAAATCAAACAGCCAGAAGGGCACGGAGCAGATAAATATGTGCTGCAAGAGAAACCGGAGAGACGCGCTCTGAAGTGGAGCCAGCGAGGGGAGGAGGCAATGTGTCACTGCTTCTGGTGGCACAACTTCAGCGGAGAGCTCACGCCTTAAAATACCCCAAAGCCACCCAGACTCGGTGCCATGCGAGAAACAGCTCCCCAAAAACCTTCCTGCTCCTCCTCCGTGGCCTCCACGGCCACGCTGGCCTCACCAGGGCACATTTGGGGCAATATTTTGCCCCATCCGCAGGGCAGATAAAGCAGCGCTGCCGTGCCAGCTCCCAGCACGCTCCAGAGCGCCTGTGCCAACTCCTGTGCGGCTGAGCAGCCCCGGGCTGCAGGCACAGCCATCCTCCCTGACACAGCCTTTTCCTGCCTCCCGAGAGGAGAAAACCCCCAGCAATTCCAGCTTCTCCCTACCAAGGGACAGTGAGCTGTCCTGGCAGCTCGAGAGGGTCACAGAGCGCTTTCCTTTCTCTGCTTTCCTTTCAAACACAGCACAGAGCTGCTGCCTCAGCACAGTTTGGAGCCCCAAATTCTCTGCCCTGCTCTGTCCGCAGCTGGAATCAGTGCTGCTGTTTGTGCTTGGGAAGGACAGAGCTGTGGGGATGCTCTGTGGCATCAGCACCCCAAGGCAGGAACAGCAAAACTGAGCTTTGTTTTTTGCCATCAAACTCAGAGCTTTGGCCCTCGCAGAGTTCAAGGAGGTTTGGAGCAAAGAGAGGAAGTTCCCGGGGTGGCAAGGAGAGCCCAGAATCTATAAATACTCGCAGGTGTAGCTCGGCAGCAGCAGCAGCTCACACGAAAGCTCCTCTGCACCTCCAGGGCTGCCAGGAAGGATCAGCGCAGGGCTCAGTCAAGCCTGGGAAATCGCCGGCGGCTACGGCCACTTCCAGCTGCTCTGGGGGAGGGAACGCAGTCCTGCGGCCCCAGGGACACGGCCGCGGTGTCCAGCACACCTGGGTGCCCTTCCCGGAGCATCCCCTCGGGGACAGCCACCGGGGCATCCTCTGGAGCTTCCGAGGGGATTTTGGGACCCGGAACCAACTTTTTGTGAACATTTATCCATTTTAATGGCTCAGTTCTAGGTGTGTAGGAATAGTTACAGCTGGGAAGGCAATACCCAGATTGATGGGGGTTTTATCAATTATTTGTCACTGCAAACCACATCCAGGGCCTTCTCTTCCCACATTCTCCTCATTGGAGCATCCACCTGGACAGCAGCGAAGGGAAGAGTGGCCATTGGTTGTGGGGTGAAGGATCTGGGAGGCTCCACAGATTTCCTGTGTGACTTAGGACAGCTCACAGAGCATCTCCTGATGCTTCTCCTCATCTCACTTCAATCCTGATCTAAAACGTGATATTGCTGCTCCATCTCGTAGGGCTTTGGGGAGGATAAATCTGTGAGTGGAGAGCAAAATGTTCACAGCCTGGGGGGGCTTTGCTCCAGAGAAACTGGTGGAAAAGGCAGAGGAAAAACAGAGAGGGAAAGCAGCAATCCCCCTGTGTGAGCAGCGCGTTAAAAGCTTGATTACAACAAAAATAATTTCTTTAACACCCACCCAGAAAGCTCCAGGCTGTGACTGCGGTGCCTCCTCTCTGTCTGGCCCCAGCTCTCCCTGGGCAGGGCTGGGCAACCCCCAGAGCAGGGGGCAGGCAGTGTTTAGTCTGCCAGGCACATTCCTGCTCGCTGCTCAAATAAATATGGATTATTGATGGAGCTCCTTCCCTCACCAGCACCGGCCAGAAACGCCACAGCTATCGAGGGGCTCCTCGGAGCAGCACGGGGATGGGTGGGGGGACCTCGGGCTGGAGGGGTTTCTTGTTTAGAAAGCTCTGCTTTTAAACCTTTTAAAAAACAACTAACCTTTTAAAAGCTTTTAAAAAACAAACTGCAAAAGCCAGTAATTTAGATGCATGGCACACAGTGCAGCAACGCTAAGGAATGCACGCATTTTATAAGACTGGAGTCTTTAGCCCCATAAAACATACCTGTGGCATTTATCTGCTAATTGATATCACTAGGGAGTTCTCTTTCTTTGCATAGATAAGTCAGAGTGGACTCACATATTGTCCTAGTTTGATAGACAGG
>VZRL01002520.1:619420-665220 GCA_013397895.1 Origma solitaria | reverse complement strand
TTGACCCGAGCCTCCGCAACATCTCTCTGTCTTCATTCCAAGTGGCCTGACCCTGCTGCCATCTCCTGTGTATTTCCTGCTTATGCTTGGATAATTGCAGGAGCTCTTCATTTGTCCATGCAGTTCTGTTACCCCCTTTGCCTGATATCTTGCTCATCGGGATGTGTTATTCTTGATCCTGAAGGAACTTACCACTGAATATCAGCCAACTCTCTTGCACCCTCTTCTTTGCAGGGGCTGTTCGCATGGGATCCTTCCAAGAAGATCCCCAAAGATTCTAAAGTTAGCTCTCCTGAAGTCAATGGTTACCATTTTACTTGCTGCTCTGCTTTTACCTTACTCAGTACTGAGCTCCACAATCTGCTGGTCACTACAGCCAAGGCTTCCCCCAGCCTTCACATTCCCAACACAGCCTTCCCAGTTTGTCAGTGTGAGGTCAAGCAGCACAGCATTCCATGTGGCATCCTCCACTACCCATTACAGGAAGCTGTGATCCATGCTTTTTAGGAGCCTCCTGGGCTGTTTGTGTTTCACAGTGATGGTTCTGCAGCAGATGTCAAGGTAGTTAAATTCCCCCACAAGAACCCCACAAGCACCTGTGACTCTGAGGCTGCTTCAAGCTGCCTGTTTAAGGCCTCATCTACTTCCTCCTCCAGGCTGGGTGGCCTTTAGCAAACACCCACAAGTGTCACCCCTACTGGCCTGCCCTTTTATCCTGACCTGTAAGCTCTTGACTCACTTGTCATCCACCCCAAGACAGAGCTCGATACATTCCAGGTGTTGCATCACCCGAAGGGTAACCACCACCATGCCGTCCTGGTCTGCGTCTTCTAAACACATGTAGTTCTTCATGACAGCATTCCAGTCATGTGAGCTCTTCTATCACATCTCTGTAACTGCAACGAGGTCAGAGTCCTTTGATTGCCCACACAATTCTTGTTCCTCCTGTTTGTTCCCTGTTCTGTGTACATTGGTGTACAGGCACTTCATAGAAGTATTTGACTGTGTCAATATCCCAGTGGGGGTGCAAAGTAATGCCCCATAGTCTGTCTTGTAGTTACGTCTTTGGATGCTTGTACTCTCTGGAGGCATCCTGTTTTACTGGCTGGGTGGTCACTGTAGTTCTCCCCTTCCCATGCCTCTTCTCTGTCGAGCCTGGCCCTGTCCCTGTCCCTCTTCAAATCTAGTTTAAAGCTCTTTCAATGAACCCTTCTAAGATCCTTTTCCCCTTTGAGACAGGAGGGTCTCATTTTTTGTCAGCAGACTCGCTGTCATATAAACTGATTCATGATCAAAACCCCACAAATTCTGATGGTGACACCACTCTTGAATCCAGGAGTTCCTGTGTGTGGTTTTCCTGGTTTTTGCCCCATCATTCCCTGCAAGTGGCAGAACAGAAGAGAACACAGCTTGTGTTCTCCAGATCCCTTGACTAGTTATCCCAAGGCCCTGAGGTCCCTCTTGATCATCCACATCAATTTTACTGGTATTTTGTTGTTACCCATCTAATGGGTAAACAGGTAATGGGTAGTAATCAGTTGGCTGTACCACTAGGAAGTTTCTTGGTGATGTCTCTTACCTGGGCTGCAGGGAGGCAGCACACTTCTGTATGGGTTAATTCCATTTGGCATATTGGGCTCTCCATTTCTGTGAAAAGGGAGTCACCAATTACTACTACCTTTCCTTTTTTCTTAATTGAGGAGGTCATGATGTAGGGGATAGGCTGCCCTGTCCTAGACAATCAGTCCAGCCCAGATGGACTTTCATCCATGTTCTCGTTTCCCTGGTTCTGAGATTCCAGGGCCCCATACCTATTGTATAAGGGCACCTGGGAAGGTGAAGTGGTTTGGGAGGGGATTCACCTCCCCCCATAAAGAGAAACCTGTTTCCACTCATGTCTGTTTCTAAGGTCCCCTCCTGCCTGGTGGTGAGAGGGTGGGGGATACATTGCTTCATGTGAAGTGGACAGTGGGTTTATTTGTCTGAGGTGTGGTAGAGTGTGGTTCCGCCACTGAGTCTCTTCCTCAGACTCCCTAATACTTCTTAGTCCTTTTACTTTGTCTCTCAGCGCAGGCATTAGACTGTGTAGGTCATCTCCCTGATCACACCTTGCACAACTATTGTCTCTGCTACCTTGAGAACAGTGCCAGGCTGTGGCAGTCCTTGTAGCCTGAGACCTGGACTGTTGCGTGGTTTCATGGGCACTCCATCTGGATTGCCCCATCCTTTCTGGTGTGTGCAGGGGAAGTAACTTTTGTCCAAGCAAACACCATATCTGAGCTCTCTCAGTGAGGGTGAAGACCACCAACTGATCTAAGTGCTTGAGTTGGCACTGTCTCCGTGCCCTTCCTGCTTGTCCTGCCTGTGCAAAGAGTGTCGTGGTGCCCTGGCTCATGTCTCATGCCCTGTTTACCCTCTCTGTTCATCAGGGCTTGCTTGCTCTCCTTGGAGGCAGCTTTAGTACATGTAGGGGTGGGCCCTGTCCCTTCTTCTGCCGTCTATGCTAAGTCAGAGCTCCAAAAGGAAAACCTTTTAAAGTTTCTAAAGTGTCATTATATTTCTAGCTTTCAGTTCTGTTTCCATGCCAGAGTAAAGGGTAAGGGATAAGTTTTGTCCTACTTCTTCTATAGTAAGAAGTAGGATAAAACAGTTTTTCTAGTAACACGTGATTTATTGTTAAGGTTTCTTAGAACTGATGGGGGTCTGCAACCCAGTGAGGTGCCCCTTAGAGCTCAAACACCAAAGGAAACCAGCTTACCAATGTTTAGGAGGAAGACTCCGTGTCTCTTTCAAAAACCGTACTTTAAAGCTTTAAAGAAAACTTTAAAAATAGTGTCTGGTATAACAAAAGAAATTATTAGCCTGTAAAAGGAAGACAATGTATTTTCTTGCCAAACTTACATTTCTGAAGTCAGAGGTTGTCTTATTTACTTTTGCATATTACCTTATCACAAAAAGCGTGAAAAAAGCACTTTAATTAGCAAGAGCACTTAATGTTGGTATTGCTGCCCAACATCCCTTTAGGGATCAGTTTGTTTACTTAGATATTGGCCTTTCACCTGTGATGGCCAGAAACTATAGGTTGTTTTCTAAATTTGGCTTACCTTTTCAGTTCCTTCCAGTCATGCTACCAGGGTGTTTATCTATAAAAATCAAACACTGTAAATAATGCAGTAGCACTGAAAGTATTGTCCATGTTCATACATTATTTTAGCATAGTGAAGTGACATATGTGGCCTGTAAATTGCATTTTGAAATTAAATCTTTTAGTGGCCTACTCTATTTTTGTATCACTTGAAGTATTTTAATAGCATTACAAATTCTTTCCCTTCCAAAAAAATAATAAAATATTTATTTGATCAAAGACATTTTGAAGCAACTAGAGTATATCTCTATAGCAGCATAGAATCTTCTATTTTCATTCTAGGGATAGCTATGTTTGGGGTTTTTTTTCCCCTTTTATGCTTGCAGAATGGAGGAGAGAAAAGAAACAAGGGTGCCCTGCTCACCACTTGTTTGGGACCTGTACTAAAGAGAGCACAGGAGAATGTGGCTGGATTATACCATTTTGCTTCTTTTCAGAGCACTAACAGGAATAATGTCACTCATGTTCAACAAAATTATCTATAGCCCTAAGAGAGGTGTCTGAAACTTAGCAGAGTCCTCTGTCTTCTTCATCATGTGCCCTTGTAATTCCATCCGTGCTTGCCTTTTTCGTGACCATGTATTTTAGCTGAAGCATGAGCAACAGCTTTGAGCTCGTGGGTTCTTTGTGAACAGTGCCAAAAATTTATTATCTCCCTATACCAGTGGATCCTGTTTAAATGTAGTCACTGTTCCAATCATGGGAGGCTCTCATGCATCAAGAATCCAGTCTCAGTCTCTGAGGTCACTTAGAGCTCTCAGCATAGTGTCTTGACTCCTGTACAAGTAGTGCAGTCTGCATCATCGAACTGTAGTCCTGGTGTTTCCTGACTTGTTAGCATCTTAATTTTGCTATACAAGTTTGCTATTTTAAATCTCCCTCCTTCTGAATTTAAAGGCATATAGAGGAAAAAAATAATGTGCTGCAACTTTAAAAAAATCTGGAATAGCACTAGTCAAAATAAAAATATCTGTATTGCACTGTTTTTTTGAAAACTCAATTCTGTATGAGACCTAATTAATCTGTGAATATATAAGTAGGGGGTTGATTACAAAGTAATTATGAGATCACCTTTACTTCCCCTTTTCCAGCTGCTGCCAATCTGTCTGCATTTGTGTTCCAGAGCCTTCTTTATTTTTTTCTCTCCCTTATACTAACTTTATTTCTGCTTTGTAGAACAGTGTCCTTTCTGAAATTGGAGCATGTAATTGCCTACTGTTAAGTCAACTCATAAAACTGCATTGTGGACAACCAGGTGGTCTTGCATCTTCTGTCGGCTATTGGAGTACTGGGGATTATCATCAGGGACCAGGAATGCATTTATAACAGAAGATTGTGCAAACTTTTCTCTTACTGTCTGTTTTCATGTATCTGGTCATGTAACTGTTTATTAGAAGAGGTACATCATCATTACTGATAATATTTGTTCCTTTAGTGTGTTACTTGAATGTGAAGAAAAAATTTCTTTTAGCTTTTGTCTAGGTAAAAACGATTTTGTTATTTAAAAACACTTATCATTAAAATTTCTTCTGGTTTTGTTTGTTTCGGTTTTTTTCCCCTCTTTTCCCAGGAATACCAAGAAATGGCAGAGAAAAATAATGAAAAAATTTATGCCCTTGAAAAAAATCAAGAGAAATTGTCCCTTGAAAGCATTTCTGTGAAAAACACGTTAACACAGTTTCAGAAAGAGCATTCCTGTCTCCTGGCAGCCTGTGCACTATTGGTGGGTGCCCTGTATCCTCTGTATGGCCGATTGTGTGCTATGTCTTCACAAAGAGACCTTCTCCAGGATCAGGCCAACATTCATGAATTAGTGAACCAGAAGATTAGGACCCTCGTTCATGCCCTCTCTGATGATGAGGAAAACAATCAAGATGAAGCAAAAATAAAGATAAGAAAATCCCAAGACCTGATTTATGTATTCCGAAGAGCTGTGATTACAGTTTTGGCAGCCAACAGACTTAAAGTTTTAGCACAGTCTTCTAGTTCCCTCTTTACCTGGACAAATGGCTTAAAAGAAGGCATTGGAATTCCAGTTTGTGTGGGAGAATCCAAAGGCAAGCATAATCAGTCAGGCAAGCTATTTTATTTCTTTGATAAATGTTGTGTCAAATGACGTGGTTAATGAATAACACATAGTAATATTATTTATAATAGAATGTTAATACAAATTTAATGACATTTTGACAAATGTAATTTCTGGATTTCCAATTTTTAGATTACTTGATAAAAGTAATTTCCACTGAAAGGAAATGCTTAGTCTGTTTAGCAATGCAAGTAAAGTTGCAGCTACACACATGAACTTCCGTTGTTTGATGTCCTCAATATTTTCGTTATAGAATACAGAACTAAGTGCCACTGCATCTGCTCTATATGATAAATTTTTGGAAAAATTCCTACATTATTTATCAGCATATTTTTTGAAAAGGTATATCAGCTTCTTTTATTAATAACTTCTAGTACTTATTTCCTACTGCAAAATGAAGTTTGTTACTGATTCAAGTAAAATATTAGTGAAGGATTCTAGATTTTCTCTAGAGATTATATAGTCGTCTTGTCCCTTTCTGTTCCCAAACCAGCTCATGCTTCCTACTAGAAGGAAAAATGGTATAAAAAATGCTTTCCATACTAGAAGATTAATCTACTTTTCTATTTTAGTGCTTGTGGACACAAGCACTGTATATTTAATATGGTCTAAATTGTCCTGAAAGTAGTCTGTGGTTTATATACTTTTAGCTTTAGCCAGTTTCTGAAAGAGAAAGCAGCGTGTCTTACCTAAGTTATTCAGTTATATTGGTAGCTACAATTTTATTTCACAGGTTGTGAAGAGGAAGAGATTGACTGTGTGAAAGCGCTCAGCTGGTTTGCCAGTTCTAACCTCCTTGCTGCAGTAATCAGTTCTGTCACTGAATTGCAGGATGTTGTTAACAAACCAGGTAATTTAAAAAGTATATTCTTGTAGTAGAAGATGAAAAAAATAATCAGGATGGTTATATCATCTCCATTTTTAGGATTTGTCTAAACTATTCTGGATCAAATCTCCTGAGAGTTTTATTGTTGGAACAGATTAAATTCTCTTTAATTGGTGATATGATACTTTGTCCTTTAGGTGTATAGAGTCATGGGAACAGAAGGCTGGAGTGTGTTTTTAGAAAGCATATATACTGTTTTTCCTATTTGATTGTGAGATGGTAAAATAACCTATGCCACACCAATGGATTTTAGGCCAACCTATTTTTAAAAGCTTCCAATGAAGTAACTTTTACAAGGTTTCTAGTTACCTTTTTCCACTGAAAGTGGAATATTTTCAAATAAATATTTATGTAAATAAAAATATTTATAATAAATATAAATATAAATATTTTCAAATATTGAAAAAGTGCTTTCCTGGAGCTCAGCCTAATATTTTTCCATAGAGAAAATCTATGGCATTTTGTTTTATGTGATCCATGTGTTCTTAAGGGCAGGCTGTAAAACTGACACATATCCAGTTTGGGACACTACAGGTGCTGACTGAAAGGAAATAATTTCCCATTGTGTTTTACATGATATGATTCCAAATCTGGAAGACAACTGAATTTCATGGATACTATTTTTGTGTGTTTTAGTTGCTATCTTTGTGTTTTAGTTGCTATGGTTTTTGAGAGAGAAATAAAATGCTCTCAATTTACACAATGTATAGCAGTCCTTATTTTATGTCTCTGTTGTGTTCCCCCTCTGTGCTTATTTAGGTTAGTGTCTAGATTTCCTAATTTTCTCTGTCTCTGCTTCTATAGAATTATACTATGTCTATGGAAAATTGTAGTGTCAGTCTCTGGAAATGTCATCTCATGATTCCGAGCTGTTAACTATTTTCCTTAATTTATTTGCAGTAAGATTTTGTTTGGTCATTTGCATTGCTGCCATCCTTAGTTCTTTTGTAATTTGTAGTTTTAAAATACCAACACCTCTTTCACAGAGCGAAGGATATTTAAGGAGGGATAATTTATATGAATAAATGGAAGCAGTAGGACAGAGATAAAGTAATTAATTTCGCAGAAACCTAAACTGTACCAGAAGACATTAAATCAAAAGTGTTTTGATTCAGTTTTAGATGCTCTCTTCTTTGGTCATCCTGTTTTCAGTAATTTAAATTTACATCCCTACAAAGCGAAGTTTGAACTGCATTTCAGAATATTTACAGGGTTTATCCTGGAAGGGTTCCTGTGTACAGAGTGTTGTGCAGGAGCAGCAAATTGAAGGAGAATTGAGGGAAACTCAGCAGCAGCACAGATGTGCTGAAGTGACTAGTTAGAATACCCTAAACATAGTGATAATTTGCCAGTTTGAAGTATATGAGAATTCTGGTGGTCTCTATTTACTAGATACCTCTGCACTCAACGCAGGCTTGGTTTTGAGAATTAGAAAGGGCCATGCTGGGAATGTTATAGCCAGTCAGTTTGGTGATTCTTTCATATCTTATCTCTATTTTAAGTAATTTTCACAGAACCTCAAGGTCTAACTGCTCATGTATTACTTGGAATTCTGTTGCTCATGAGATCAAGTCTCCTAAGAACCTTTGGTTCAAAAAATAGTAATAAATAATTTAAACTTTGACATGAAATTTCCAGAAGTATTGAAGTAATTAGGCTCTGAAGGAATATATTTGAAAGAAAGCTTCCACACTTAGAAAATTATATTATGTTCTGTAAGTAATACTTTAAATAGGACTTAAACCTTCAAAATGACTTCAATGATGTAGAATTTTTTAAAAAAATTGTAAATAGGCAATCTGATAGGTATCTAGTCTCTTCATCTCTTTAAATAATGGCAGTTCCAGATTAGACTACATATCACCGTAGACAGTAGTAGAAGAAGGTACTGCCTGGATTGTCAAGATGGAGTGGTTCAGTGTCTTAAAAATTACCTTTAAAGATGGCTAGGTTCTGGGGAACCATTTGAGGCAACTGAAAAAAACCAAATCCAGATCACTCAGATGTTACTGGAACATTTGGGCTTGTGCACTCTGGTGATTTGAGGCACTTTTCTTGATCTTTTAAATAAATGGTTTTGGTTTGACATTGATCATCATTTCCCTTCATAGTGTTTGTTAGTTTGTTTCTCATTCCAGCATGTCTTGGAATGATCTCTTTGCTTTAGTTTTAATGCAAGTTCATTACAGTGTTGGAGTTTTTTGGTTTGCTTTGTTTTTTTTCTAAGGTTAATTTTTTAGGTTAGTTTGAAGAGAATGTACTGTGATAAACCAGAGAAGTAAAGGCCAGGGTTTTCAATAGAAATATCACCAACTGTTATGTATAAAAAGCTTTTAAAGTTTTACATGAACATTTTAGTCTTGCCTAGTACTAAGTTAATCCTGCTGACTGTTCAATTTCACCAAAAGAGAGTAAGCAAGAATTGTTTTTTCATCTTTCAGTGAAGCAAGATTTGACACTTTTAAAAAATTTGTTTCATATAACACTTAATTGCTCTTTTTCATATACCTGTATTCGTGTTAGTAATTTCTTAAACACATCATAATGTACCTAATTGAATGCTTTTATTGTAATTCCTTGATCCTTTATGACAGGTACTTAAGATGTATATACTTAAACAGTCTATTCTCAATTATTACATATACAGTTCCTTGTGGAATTGATGTATGTTTTCATTTCATCTTTCAGAGGAATCAGTAACTTACTTCAACATGTCTCTGTGTATTTATTCAAAGCTACTTTTCATTAAAAAAATGGAGGACATGACTATTTATCCCTATCTCAAGAAAAGTGCTTTAAAGTTGTGGGTGCTGAACTGTGCTGAATAAGGAGCCTGCTTGATGTGAAGTGGAATGATAATTTCAAAATGCTACAAGATAATTGTCTGAATTTTTATTTTAGATTTATTTTTAATACAGTTAAACATGAGATTCTAGACATAGGGAAGGGGGCTGCCATGCTAGCTACTGCACATATGGGGAAATACTGTTTTCTGACAGGCAAATGATCTCATAAGCTGAGATAGCAAGTGGAAATACTGGGAAAAATGAAGGGACAGTAGCTCATTGACGGTATCCTTTTTTTATGTACCCGAAATCATGGTAAAGGAGAATTTTTGAGAAGGTTTTGGCATCATCTTATATGGAAGTCCATAAAAATGTTCTAGTTTTAATTTTAGATTAGTTTAACTAAACATTCAACTAGCAAATGTATTATGATTGGAGCAGGAAAGGTTCTTTGAAGCTGAAAGACAAGTATGACAGGATAATCTGTGCTGAGAGCTAAATTGATGAAGGTAGATTTTTCTTTTATGTAATCAGACAATAGACAATAGACAACCAGTGTAAGGAAAAGAAAGGATCCTTGGCCAAAGTAGATAGAGCATTACAACAGCAGTTTTTTCTGGGTATGGAAAGAATCTTTTTTTTATTGCAAAGGATGTTTAGTTAGTTGAAGTGCAAGATAAAAATGCCTCATAAGATTTTTAACTTTAAACATGCTATCTTAGTCATGAAGAAAAGGCAGATTTACTAGTAGCTGGGGTAGTGGAGAGCATGAACTCAAAAATGATACTCCAGTTAAGTACTGGAATCATTGGAGTGGTGAAAAACCAAGCAAGAAGATGGCTTTGAAAATAGAATATTTTACTTTATTATGTGCTTTTTTTTGTTGTTATTTGCTTACAGATAAATCTCAACTTCATATGTAAATGATCTCCTTTACAATGAGAATTGTAATATAAGAATATCAATAATCATGTTCTGTTTGCCTTGTACCTCTGGCTGTTTCCTTCACAGTCTGTAAACAGAAATTCTTTAACTTAAGCCAGGGTTATTTTTTTCTGTTTATACTCTTAAGTAAATATTTTAGTTCACTGCAGCAACAGGAGGTCTGCTGTACTACTGAATGTAAATAAGCTCTTCCATGCTTGTCATCTTACACTGATAGTATCATAAGACAAGTAATGACAGATTAAGACCTGCCTAGCAGAGGGAAAACTAAATTACAAGACTTTTATTAAGGCATAAATAAACCTATTAACTGTTATCTGGAATACCAATTAGTGGAAGGAGCACTGACAATTTTATTTATCAACATTAAACACAATTATTAATTACAGACCTGACGAATCTAGCAGTAAGCAGGACATGTTGGGTGTGCTGGGGCCTTAAGTCCATTATATGAGAAGGATGATTACCAAAATCCTGTGGGGAAATAAGTAATTGTAGCTGTAAAATTTTAATTGCCTTGGAATAAGGTAAATTATATTCTCTTGTCTCAGAATATAAATAGTATGGCATTAAGGTACCAAGCCTCACTAATTTTGAACAGCAAATGATTTAGACATCTACAGAGGGGACGGAAGAGAAATCAGGAAACCCTCAGAAATTTGCATTGTAAATATTGCAATAAAGTGATTTACCACGTGCTATCACTTCTGACTTACTTGACCTGACTTCTGTTTGCTTGCATCCGTCTTGCATGTTTTCGGAACTACAAAATTAGGACACTGAAGAAAGTCTTAAGAAAGTATGATATTGGAGAACATGATAACAACTGGAAAAATAGTCTTTGGCTAACAAATTATATTCTTTAGATTCTTATCTACCCTTCCATTCACAAATTGATAGGAATAGAATTTTCGTTGCTAAATCCACAGTTTGTTTTAAAGTCTCTCTCTGAGATACTTTGAACTCAGTCTTCCAGTCTTTAATGGAAAATTTCTACTGAGTATCTTAATGTTGTTTATTGTTACTTTTTTCACTGAAAGAAACTGAAAATAATAACCTACCTGATGTTTCTTTTCTGTGTTGTGGTTTGGGGTTTTTTGTTGTCCTTGTTGTGGGTTTGGTTTTTTTTTTTTTGTTTGTTTGTTTGAGGTTTTTGTTTGGTTTTGTTTTTTGTTTGTTTTAAAGGTACAAAGTCCTGGCTTTCTGGAAAGTTACTTTCAAGTGCAGCCAGGAACTCATTTTCAAAACTTATGGACAAGCTGAATGTAATAATGGAGACGGTTCCGTTAGACCACAGCAAGTACATTACTTATCTGGAGAAAGACTCCTTGGTACAGAGCCTGGCTCACGGACTTCATAAAATAAATACCCGGGCCCTGGAAGCTGGATTGTGTGACAGAGTGTCCAGTATGGTATGCATAATTATAGTCCTACTTCATGTAAGTGGTAGGTTCATGGTGTGTTAGGATGAAGCTCTTTTGATTGTACCATTATTTTTGTTTCAGATTGTTTAAAAGACTGTTACATTGAAGTCAGCAATATAGACATCAGATTCCTAACACCCAGAAGCATTAGGGCATGAATATCTTTTCTTTTATGTCAAAGAAATTTAAGAAGAGATTTGATGTATCCAAGAAAAATGTTTTTTTAAAGTTCTGTCAAACTTGTATTTGCTTTGTTAGAACAAACTTGCTTTTGGCTTTAACTAAGTGTTATGGGGTGGGTTTTTGTTGTGTTTTGGGGTTTTTTCCTGTTTTCTTCTGCTTTGTGTTCTATTTTTCAGTAAAGATAGCTTTCTTCCCTTTAATCATAGGGAAAGGAGAAACCTTCTGAAATAATTGGTCTTCTATTATGGGCCTTACATGAAGATTGTACCTACTTGAAAACAGGTTTTTCATTAACCCTCAAGAGTTGGTGAAAGAGGTTCACTTTATTGCACTCGTGTATCTTAGAGATGGAGGACAAAATGAGAGCTTTGTCTGATTTGCTTGGGTATTACATGTGACTCTTTTATTGCTAAAATAGTACATGTTAAAGCACATTAATTTGTTTCTGATTACTGACAGAAAAACATAGAATCGTTGCAGAAGCAAATATTTGAATTTACACAAAGACTTCATACAGCAGAAGTGGAACGCCGCTCACTGCGCCTACAACTTGCAGAACTCAAATGGAATTTCAGTGAGATGAAAAAAGAAGCAGACAAAGCCCACAGCCTAAAAGAGCAATTAAACATGCTTAATCAAGTAAGTGTATTTGGTTTAGCGGTGACTGCATATGAGACACGTTTTTGTGTGTTCTTTTGAAAAATAAGTATAAAATCATTCTACTATTAAAAGAATTTTCCAGAAAACTTGCATTGTAAATGTCACTAAACTAGAAGTCAGATGTGTTTAGAAATATTTCCCTTCCACAGGAGTTTAATTTTGATTTGTAGAATTAGGTATTCAGTATTTCAGCAATTCAAGTTTTCTTCTGTATGTTGAAAACATTGATATGATTTATATACCCAGAAAGCATTTATAGATTTCACTTCAACAGAGTCAAGTCAACTGCAATGAGGGTATTGCATATTAATGAGAAGTTAAAAAAGTTAAGTTAAAAACTCTATGTGAGTATTGCTGAATATTATGATAGACATTTTACTGTATCTTTGATGCTGGGTTATGTCCTGAGCTAGTCAATGCAAATTTTAGCGTGGCTCTTTCCCTGAAGGATTAAGTTTATGGAAGGGGAAGAACAGGCCCTCTTCTACATTCCTGCTAGCATATATGCACCAAATTCCTCTGACTCCTAGCTGTCACTGATCGATTTTCTTAAACACTATGCATTCACTAACCTGTAAATAGCATTGTCGGACAGGAATGAGAAGGTACAACGAAAAAGTTTCTTAACTGCTTGAAACCACAAGCGTATCGTGACGAATGGACATGGTGTTTGAGCAATTAGTGCCATTTGGTTTATTTGACTCAGTTTGACTCCTGTTATATGTACAGAACTGTGCCTTCAGACCTTGGAGGGGGAGAAACTTGTCTTGCTTTAGCATGCTGGAGATTCACTAAGCACCTTTCCTACTATGCTTATTTCCTGTAGGTTCAGAATTGAGCATATGTTTGAGCTGTTTGAGATAGGGAATTGTTAAGGATTCTGATACATGCTGTACAGGTGCACAGTATAACTGAAAGAGTTGTGTTCCAGAAAAAGCAGCATTTTCTGTAGCTGTTACCAACACTGATAGTGAAGTCTAGTTGGTAGACCTGTTAGTGTGTCCCAATCAAGACATTTCCAAGCAGAGAATATTTGACAGATGACGTTGCATCCATTGCCTTTCCTGGTAATCCTGGTAAAATATTGGTGTTTTTTTACTTAAAGAGACAAAATTATGTCTAATCATCTTCAGCTTTGCTCATACTGGGTTTTATTTGCTTGCAGTTCTGGAAATTACCACAGTTTAGATTGCCATTCAGATCTAGACAGCGTTTTTCCTTGAAGAACTGTTTTGTCTTTCTGGAACATTTCTGGAAATGGAGAAAGAGTTCAGGAAGATGTTTACAAGGGTTGACAAGATATGCACTAAAATGTGGGACATTGATCTGCATATTTCCTTCTAAATATAGATTCTTTGCAATATAGGGTGTTAATTTGAATAGAATGGCAAATGCATACTGTTTACAGTAGCCTGAATAGTGTTTTGAAAAATTACAGTGAATAAAGATGTCTGGCCATTTTATTGCTTGTTGGTCTGTCTTTGAATAAAAAAAAACCTAAAGAAGAATAACCTTTAGCATGCTTTTGGTTTAGAATTTGATATCTTTGCAAGTGGAACTTGGAAAGTCATGCATGTAAACAGGTAAGTATAGTTACACAATCAAACACAATTTATTTCTCTTATCAGAAATTGATCACCCATGAGAAGTTTGAAAGTGTATGTGAAGAATTAAATGATTCATTACGTCGGGAGCATCAGGCACAATTGCTTTTGAATGAACAAGCACAACAGCTACAGGAGTTAAATAATAAACTAGAATTGCAGTCCAATGAAGAAGCAGATAAAACCCAAGTCCTAAGTGAATCTGTAAAGGTAAGATGATTATTGTTCTGAATTAGGTGCCGGACATTTACTTTTTGGTGAATAAGCCAAATATTGCCATTCTTGTGTAAATAAAACTATAGAGTAAATGCACATATACTATGTAGTCCATTGAAATTTTAGGGTATTCAAAACAATTTCTAGATGATACTTCAAGGTAATAACATAATTTTTCTGCTTTTGTAACTGGGTGGTGTACACTAATATATGTGAAATGTATGAAATTTATAGGAGATAAAAGCGACAGCAGTTCTAGCTATCATAAGGTATTTGCAATTTATAGAAAAAAATAAATTAAAAAGAACAGGGATACTTTGATTTTTGATAGAGATCACAATAATATTTTAAAACGTGGATTTTATGTCTCCTGAATATAATCCTATGATAGAGAATGCATTTGTCAGTTTGGAATATGTGAGGTGACGATAGAGTGAAATCCTTTTTCATCAGGATTTAGAATTTTCTGTAGACATAACGAGTAATGAGGGAAAAAATGATGTTTTCAGAATCTCTGATAACAGATGAAGGAACAGAGATAGTATTAGAGGTTTGAAACTAGGCGGATATCTAACATGGGAACAGAGAAGACTTTGTGATGGCATGCCAATAATGAGTGGTGACCTGAGCTCTGCAGCTTTTATTTATTTTCTATTTTAAGCAAGCTTTGCTGCTTGTGTGTGGTCTTCAGCCCTACTATTGTCTTTCCATCTCCTAGTATTCTTCTGTGAGTTGACAGCTGAGCAAAAGAGACTTCTTCACCAGTATTTTGAGATATAGAAGCACTTGTGATTCTGAGAGAAGTGTCAAGAAGCAGGAGAACCAAAATGATTCAAGCTACAAAACTAGTAGAAATGTCAGAAATATTGAAAATATAACAATGAAAGTGGATGTCAAGGAGGATGAGTTGCAGCAGAGTTCAGATTTGAAGTGATGTGTAGTGGAGGATGCTGAAGGATGTTGTTAAATTTATTAAGGAGGGTTTTCACTACTGGTATTATTTACTAAAAATGCCTTACCTCACTAAGGGTGAAAGACACTGACATTTCCAAGTACCTGTTGGTTTTTGTGGGTTTTTTTTCTCCCTCACAATTCCAAACAATAGTTTTGGGTGTTTCATTTAAAAGGAGGAATGAACTTGTCTAGTGTTTTCAGTCTGATTGCTTGTTAATACTATTGCTATTTTCTTTCTGATAAAACTGCAGGATATATAAGCTGTTAGTCTTGTGTTTGATTTCTTTGAGAAATGCTTGATTCAAGATTTTTAAATGGCTGTTAGAAATATAAAGAAGGAAAGGAATAGAAGATGGATCTTATTTAAAATCTTCATTAGTGTCTGCTTTTATACATTAATACATGTTTTTTCACTGTGTTTTCCTTTAGCTTAAACACATATTTTCATTTGCTCAGAGGAAATGGAGCAAAAGGTCAATTGTAGGCAATTAAAATACAGGAGGAAGTTTTAAACAAATATGTTATATAGATTATTGGATACTGAATTAGATTTCACAGATACTAGTTATTACTAATTGAAGGCTAGATAAAATTTTTTTTGAGACAGTCATGATACTAAAATGCGTCCTAATTCTGCTGTCATCTAATAGTTGCTTGCTACTGGAACAACTTCATTTAGTGTAAAATGCTTGATTATTGCTGAAAGCTTTAAAGACACAATGCAATGTAAAACTATAGATGATAGGATGGAAGCAAAGAATGTTGACGAAATAAACATTAGGGCTGAAGTTTGCTACTTATAAGTACACTGATTTGGTTTATTATTTTGTAAGTCTCAATCCTTTCCATGGAGGAATTTTAAACCAAATTTAAGTTGTAGACTTGTTGCTGTGTATTGTCCCTCACCTTAGAAGATTCATTTATATGTCTTAATTTTTTCATCATGTTTACTGCAAAAGTTAGCACAAAATTGCATTTTGGTTGTAAGAGCATGTATCTGTGACTGCATCAAGAAAGGAGACAAGAACATTTGTGGTAGCATGTCAACACATGTTAATGATCTAGTGGTCCTTTATTATTTTTTTTTAGTCATGCAGATAAAATTTCATAATGTATACATCCTAAATCATAATTTCCCCTTCGCTTTTTATCATTGCTTTTTACTGTTCCAAACCTGTGTTGAGTAAGTACTTTCAAAATTCTAGTAGCAGTCTAATATAACCTGCTTTGATACCAAGGAGTAAAAGTACTTTTTTAATTTTGAGCCCTATATGTTTTGGGTTTTAAAATTTGAGAAAAAGTCTCTTTTCTCTCCCCCAGTTTACCACAATCCAACCTTGTTCATGCCTTTATTGACAACAGGAAGAAATGGTCTCTGCATTTGCCCTGGCATTTTAAGTGACAGACCCTTTTCTTTAGCTGTTTGGGGTTTGTGACTTAGAATGTTTGGGGGTTTTATAGCTCTCATTTTGCAGCATAGCGAAACTGTCTCATCTTTGTAATAATCAACCTTGCCCTTGTAAAACAGTGTTCTTACAATTGTATAGGTTTTTAGGTGCTTAAATAATACAGAAACCGCCTGCTGCATTGCACTGTAAAAAGTAAAATAGAAAAAAATATGCCTTGATCTTCATCTTAAGATAGAAAATGATCTTACCAGTATAGACTAAGTGTATATAAAAATTTGGTGAGTACAGTGGCATACAGGTGAGTTCAGGTAGAGCAGAGTGTCATGAAGTGAAAGAAAAACCTTGCTTTGAATTCTTTATTCATAATTTTTAAACAGGTAAGAAGAAGAAAATTAAAATATTAGATACTTTAACTTTTGATAGCTTATTTTTAAACTTATTCACAGTTCAACAGTAATCAGTAAGGAGATATTTTGGTATTCACGTACTTTCATAAAGTAGGCTTATTAAAGGAGTAATACTTAATTTCTTAGCTTTATCAGTTCAGATTTTAATCCTGTATATTTTTATCTTCTTAATGGCATATACCATAGAGACATCCAAAGTAGCCAATTACGTTCAAGGTCAGCTGGAACTAAGCAACTCTTTAACACCACTCTTTTTTATTAGATGAGGTGAATCATTTGCTCTAATTCCTCATTCTTTGAAGAGAAACCTTTACACAAATGCTAAACAGGTATCAATAACAGACATATTTTTAATTCCTGATACAAGCTGGTCTTAATCAAGTTTAGTATTTTTGTTTCTTATTGACATGCAGTGTGTATATATTTATTTCCTTTTAGGTATGTTAGTACCTGTAATAAAAATAATATATTTTTAAGATTTTATTTATGGAGTAAGTCCTATAAATTGTTAATTAATAGCTCAAGTGCAATAGATGTTAAATCATGTAATTTGATACTGATGTGCCTCAACATAGACTTCAATACTTGTTTTAGAAGGTACCCAAATTTTAGGTTTGTTTAATCCGCGGACTTTAGTGAAACTGCTGCCCTTGACTTATGACAACATAAATGAGGAAAAAGAAATCTCATCCAAATGCTTGGATAACACTCACAAAAAGATGTTTTCTAGTGGGAAGATTTGGAGTCTTTATTTTCAGTACCTATGTCGTTCAAATCATACTTACATATTCTGTGTCCAGAGTATCCTTCATTAAACAGGCATATCTGAATTCATTAGATTCAGATGAAGATTGGGATTTCTGTGTTTGTTAGAAATGGATGTTTTCCCTGAGCAGGCTGGGTGAATTAGTTCTTGGGTGAATTTGAGGTGAAGGTGGTACACAATTTCCTGGGTTTTGTTGCTTTTCCTCTTCATACATTTATAGCCACATATATTCCCTGAAAGACTAATTCAAATATTTGTACTTTTTTTTTTACTAATACCATTGCACACACTTTGTAAGTCAGGTTTACAGTTATTTATGAAAATGCTTCAGTATTTTAACTCATAGAAAGGTTAAAAGGCTTCACTTATATGAGGAAGACCAAGTGATTTTCATGCTTCTCCAAAAGTTTGCAGTAACAGTAAAAATAGAAATAAGATTTGAGATTTCTTTACCTCTGACATCTTAAGTGAATAAGATTGCTAGGATTTGAATGCATTGAGGGATCCTGTTGATCCTGAAAACTTGTTTGTCACTTTGTCAGGAAACCACTTCTGTGCATTGCCTCATTTGAGGTAAGGCTGTTCTTTAAACAAAGCAGTGTAGCTGATTACTGTTAGCATCTAACTTAACTGAGAATTTGTGTTAATGACATCGAGCATGTTAAAGAGAAGCAAGCTCCCTGCTGAATAGGTTAGAAACTAAAATTCATAATTCATTAATTAAATGTGGGGCGCTTTTTTTTTTCCCGTTTCCACACTATCAATGTTCTGAACACCTAAATAATTTATAAAGTAGGTAAGAATGGATTAGTATTGTCATCTGCTCTGTTCTTAGTCGAAAGAGGTAATGTGTTTTCTTGGTACAATAAATTACAAGTTAAAGAGGTTTGTCAGGTATTTCAATTTGTGTTAACTGTTTGTAAAATAAGTAGGCCTGTTCATTCTCCTTCTCTGCTGCATTACTTCCACTACTGCTAACTTCTTAGTCTTCTAAAACTTAGGTTAACTACAAACTTGTCATAGAGCTGGTCCTTTGTGATTTATTGTTTATAGATTGCAATGCATTGTAGGTGAAATTTAGATTTATGGGAAGGGATAGTCTTCCTTCTAGCAGCTGCTGTCTTTACATAATAGGAAGACACATAGATAACTGTGTTGGTTTGGCTTGGCCCAGTTTTTGCCAGTGAGTAGGGTGGGATACAAAGATGGCTCCTGCATGTCCTGTGTGAAGGCTTTGGAAGTTTTCCACCATGTCCAGCAGAGCCAATCTCTGATGGCTCTGAAGATGATGGACATGCTGCTGGCCAAATCTGGGCCAATTAGAGATGTTAGTTACGCCTCTGTGAAAACATATTTAAGAAGAAATCAAAACAAGGTGAGCACACACTTCTTCGTAGCCAGATGAGGAGGAGGAGGAGGTAAAAATATGTGAGGGAAACAACATGGAGGCACCAAGGTCAGTGGAGAAAGTGGGGGAGGAGGTGCTCCAGGCACTGGAGCTGAAAACCCTCTGCCAAGCTGTGGTGAAGACCATGGGGGGCAGGTGGTCCCCCTGCAGCCCATGGAGTCCAGGGGATGCAGAGAACCCCCACAGCCTGTGGGGAGGTGCCCACGGCAGAGGAGCAGGTGATACCTGCAGGAAGCTGTGATCCAGTGGGAGTCCCAGAGACTGAGAGTTGCAAAGGCCTTGCAAGAGAGAGAAAGGCCTTGCTCCCGGGATGGAAACAGCCTGGCCTTGGCTTGGAAGTCTGCAGCCTATGGACAAGAACTTGTGCTGCAGCAGATTCGGGCGGGTGCTGTTTGTGAGATTGGACCCATGCCAAAGAAGTTCACAGAGGACTGTCTCTCGTGGGAGGGACCCCATGGCTAAGTAGAGGACTCTTCTCCCTGATGGACTGACCCTGACCAAAGGAAACCCCCATGCCCTGCCCCCACCCCGGAGCTGTTGGTTGGAAGGAGAGAGGCGGGGAGCTGAGAAATGGTGCCTTAAGAGGGAAGTGGGATGAGTGAAGAAATGGTGTCTTAAGAGCTTATTTTTACCGCTGATTTATCCTCCAACTCTGTTAGGGTAATAAATCACTTTGCAACTTTAAGTTTCAGTCTGTTTTGCCATTTTTTGGTGCATCCTCCCACCAGTGGCTTATCTCAACTCATGAGTTCAGTGTGTGTTAAGTTTTTTTCCTTCTCCTCTGCACAGCTGCAGCAGGAGTAGAGAGAGCAGATGTTGTAGGTACCTGGCATTTAGCCAGGGTCAAACCTTGACAATAACACACAACTGTGGGCTGGACCTGAGAGCTTTTTTTTTTTTGCAAAAGGAAAGAGAACACAACTGAGATAAAGTCTGCATTCTGTTATTACTGAATCTGTATTTCAGACGTCTAAACTTAAATTTCTCTTTAAATTTCACTCTTCTGTGGTTTGTCCAGGAAGTTAGATTCATGGAATAATAAAATATCCTGAGTAGGAAGAAGCCCACAGTCATCAGAGAAGTGCAACCCCTGGCCCTGCACAGCACCATCCCTAGGAGTCACACCATGTGCCTGAGAGCATTGTCCAAATGCCTCTTGAACTCTTGTCAGGCTGCTGCTGTGACTGCTTCCCCAGGGAGCTGTTCCAGTGCCCAAACACCCTCTGGGGGAGAACTTATTTCTAGAAAGAGTGTTAAGTCTGTGTATTTCCTTTGTTTTGTGCCTAGAATATGTATCAGAATTAGTATTAGTCTGGTACATGGCTTTTAGAATTGTATTTGTGCTGTAGTCATCAATGAAGCAGCCAAGCAACTATCAACCAAGTTGTTGAAGGTCTGCCTTAACTTTTCTGAGTCAAGCTTTCTGGAAAATATGTAAGTAATGACCAGGATAGGAGAAAGAATAAAGTTAACATTTGTTGTTATGAACTCATTATATGTTTGCCTTGACATGAAGGTCAATACAACAGTGCAAAATACTTCAGTGTAAGTCACACAAACATAATTTGATTAGAAGCTCATGTTTTGAAAGGATATCAGCCTTAGAACTGTGTTACTGTTTCTTTCCATGTATTTCCTCTTTTGTCCAGTTTTACAAGTTAAGTGTCATTAATAGTTAGTTTTTCAGACATGTTAAGGCTTTACATCGGAATTTGAACATGTATTCCTACAACTTCTTGTTATTTTTAAAATAATGCTACTACATAATATTTTATTGGTTGGTATCAAGAGTATTATTCAGGTATATTATTTACTATATATAGCAAGAAAACAATAAAATTATATGCAAATTGCTTCTACTTTACATTGGAAGAAGAATGAAAGTAATTGGCAGTTTATTACATTTATGTTCAATCTAATCAGATGTAAACATTATTTTTATAAGAAAAAAGCATCCTTATGTAAGAAAATACTTTATTTTTAAACTGCTGAAGTGTTTAAGATTGAGGGAAATGCCATCACCATTAAAACAATTTGTGTGTAGTTTAGACACTGATATAGAACGCCGGAATAAGTCATGATTATATAAACATCACTTCAGTTAATCTTTGACAGCCAGTTATGACCAGGAGTTAAGTTCTGGGTGAGAATAGGTTTACTCCAAAAAATTATGGAATAAGTTTGTTCATGTCAGTCTGATTCAGTAGTCTGATTTTTACAGTCATTTTATGAATCATGCACTTAGGTGCCCTTCTGATAGTTTGTGGAAGAAGGCAAGTAACCAGGAAAGGTAGATTGGTGCCTAGGAATAATGAAATTGTGGAAACAAGAGTCCAAAAATTTGGACTGCAAGGTTCTTCTTGACAAATGGCTGAGACCTTGTGGTTTTGGTCCAATATATTACTGCCTGGTGTACAGTGAAATACAGAGTGGTTTAGTCTTAACAGTGTAGTAACATTGTTTCAGAGAATACTTTTCATCCTGAGTCTGTTTGCTGCACTGTGGTATTAAAAAAAAAAGGTAAGTCTGACATTCTGTCAAAGTTTAGATAGAGAGAAAACTTTAACAAAGTAATTTCATGAAACAGCATATTTTTAGTATATTAAAAGTAGGTTCCAATATTTTCTGGGTATTCCATTTGTAGGAATTTGCCTCCCTTGGGGGAAGGAGAGAATAAATGGAACAATATCAGGATCTAAAAGCTTAATGGTTTTATTTCTGCATTGTAACTATACTAATAAATACCTCTGTCCATGACCTTGGAATTTATAGTGCAGCGAGAAAGATTTATTGACAAGTAATTTGGACGAAAAATGGGATTATTGTGTAATTACAGTGTGTGGTTATTAAGCATATGTACTTACATACCATTTATCCCTGTTATTTCAAAACCTCCAACTATCTTTCAGTTTTCACTCAAAAATACTGAAAGGCTTCTTGGTAAATCCAGTGCCTGGGAGATCTTTGTTATATTATTGGATCAACTACAAAGTAACTGTGTTACCTTGAGATGTGAAGAGGGAATCAATAGATCTTTAAAACAGCATGTGATTTTTTAAAGGAGGTGTTCTAAACCCTATTTTTCCTAGTAGTATGGATATCAATGTGTAGGACTTTCTACTAGACACGTTCTATATCTTCTTGATATAGAAGTCCTTTATACATAGATTTGCTTTTTGCTGCTTTTAATTTAAGATATCTCCAGGGCCTTGTCATTTTTTCACCTTAGTCATGTTTTCCCATGTTCTTGCTTTCTCTTTGTGTGAAACTAATTCTGCAAAGTTCTTTAAACCTTCTTGTGAAACAATAAGTAAAATCTTTGAAATTATTATGGAAATATAATTAAACTTTTGGAATATAATTAACTATATCTCTTACTAAAATAAGGCTAAAATAAAACATGCATTCCTTTGCAGCTGTATCCCCTTGGCTACATACTATGACAGCAGCCTTGTCTGTCTTTCATACAATTTGATCTTTTAATTTAATTTGACACGCCATTAGGTATTCAATGATTTTCAAGGGGAAGGTTTTTCTAAATTTCTACCAATTTCAGCTTCTAAAATTTGTAGCTCTGCTGTCCTCTGTTAATTATGAAGAGCATGGAAGCTCTTCAAGATTATAGCAAGGCAACAAACTCAAAACAGAAATTATTTTTTATGCTGCCTAGTTTTTTGTGTTGTCATTTACAATATGTATTTATGAAAAATCCAGCGAGGTTCTTGTTGCTACATCTATTTACTTCTCAGTTAAAAGGACTTTTAAAAATGTTTCCAAATCTTTCTAGTTGAAGTAAAACCCCCTTAGTTGTTGTTGTGTTTTGGGGTTTTTGTTTGTTAGTGTTTTGTTTGTTTCTTCTGTGGACTTTGCAATAAGCAATTAAGTGATTTCAGAATTATAAATTTAAGATTCTCAATTCTAAGTAGCAGTTCCAAGATTTTATTTATAAGCAGTATTTTGTTGTTATACAGGAAAATGTCCCAGGTGTGAGAATGAAGAAATGAGTGTTCTTTAAAAAAGTTAATAATAATTTGCTAAAATAATCAGCTGTGTGGTATCACCTAGTGTTGTTTCTATAGGTGAGCGAAGCAGGTAACTTTCCAGGTTTTGTGCCATCATGGTGCCATTTTGTCTTATCATTAGGAAATAAACCAAAAGAGAAAAATAGAAACAGTAATAAAATTTAACAGTTGCTGTCACTGGTTAACATGCCTGTTTCAGGATCTGTATTTGCTGTGCTCAGGGAAACTTATTCCTTGTTTAAGCTTTGTGTTCTCGGTTGGCACTTGGTATGACTCAAAGCATATCCAGAGGGAAGTGAGACATCCAATCGATACGTCTTTATAGCACTTTGATCTCCTTGCTGAATATTGGGATATAATATATCTTTGATGCTTTTTCAATGGAATGATTTAAAAGTTGCCTTTTATGTAAGTTAAATTTTGTTTTACTTTATCTTTTTTTTTTGCTAAGGTGACGACTGTCCAGTTTTTAATTAAAGGAAGTACAGGGGTGACCTGTATAGAAAAATAGTCCTTCTAATATGAAATTGCGTATTTATCAATTCTTTCTTATTTTATTGAGGTTTAAAAAGTAAAAGGGATATTCAAGTATGCATGTTTTCTCACTGCAGGTACTTCATGCAGAATGTTTCTGGCCTGATAGTCCATTAAAACATTGATGCCCTAAATAACATTTGGGGTTGTGTGGAAAAACACGTACCTTACGTGTACAATTTGGTCAGAACTCTTCTGAAGGGGAATGCAGTATTTGAATGTAAGCTATATAAAGTGATAAATCTTGTAAAGCCTGCGTTAGTGTTAGTGCCATGATAAAGAAAATGAGATTTGTCAAATAAATTAACTAAAGAAAATAAAAAGCTCTTTATGAAGCAAGATTTAACCTTTGTGTGGCACTAATTGACATTCTTGGTATTGCCCCTAACTTCTTAATGTGATGGCTTACATTAATGCACTTGTGTGAGGTAGAACTGTGCAGCAGCCCCTTCCAAGATATGGATGCAGAATAACCTGCTGCAGTAAAAGAAACTTAGCTGTGGCCACCAATATATTGAGGTCACAGACAGTATATTTGGTATTTAGAACTGAACCTGAAGTTCTATTTTGAAAGTGTCTTGAAGCTGTTCTGAAGACTCCTAACATTCCCATTTTTTGAACCAGTGCCTGAAGAGAAGACAGAGACAAGGTACCATAGTATTTGTTTCTCAAATTTAGTTCTGAAGCAGAATGCTGTGTGATTTAGCCAACTGATGACTTTGACTTGACTGATGACTGACTCTGATGACTTTTTGTCTGTGTCCAAATGCCCCCTAACTTGAGATAGTATTTCTTTTTAAATAAACAACGGGAGTGAAAGTGTTGTTATTTAATTTGTACAAAACATCTTGTTCTCATTGTTAAGATTTTATTGCTGTTATTTCTTTTTCTTCCTGAATTGTTTTAACTAACTGTTACCATTTGGAAATATTCCAAACAAATTTTGTGATACAGATCTAGTGGAAGAGTATTTCTTGAGTACTTAAAATAATCTCTTCCAGGGCTTAGAAATGTCACTGGTAATGCAAGATCATTAGGACCAGTAGGACATGATCAGAGGCAGATGGTTTGAGGCTGTGACAGATGACAGAGGCTATAATGAAATGCAAGAAATTGGTGCAATATGTTGTGTCCTCATAGATATACAACTAAATATTTTTATATGTTTAGATGTGATAGAGTAGCACTTTGAAAGTGAAGTCTAAGTGTTGTTTGTGTTTGTGTTTTGTATAGTGTGTACTAATGTGCGCAATTAGATAACGTATAGCAACATTAAACAACAGTATTGCAGAGAACAGTGCTACAGGGCAGCATCAGAGTTAGTTTGTAATATTAACACCTCACAGGTGCATGATAGTTACGAAAAGTCATATTTTGCAATGTAAACCAGGTGTAAACCATCTTCTTGAAATCTTGGAACTGTACCAACTATGAGGCTGAAGGTCTACTAGGGTAAAAAGTGTAACAGTGAAAAACCCCAAGATTATTCCTTTTCTGTGGCACTGAAATATCTGATTTAATAACATGACACTGCCAAAGCACAGAAAATCTGCTGCTTATGCAGGGCTGAGTATTTTCTAGTCTGTGGCTGCAAAGGGCTAAGTGGTATGTTGGGAGAGAAATTTACGTTTCTAGGGACAAAAAAGAAACATCAGTTCTGAGGTAGCATGTCAGAAATTGAATAAGGATCATGTACTCATGCCACCATGCCCTTGATTCCAAAAATTTATTCGCACTTAACTTCAAGAGTTATTCTTAAAATTCATAGTGATAAAGCCTGAGTTTTTCTAAAATTGTATTTATTCTATTAAGAGGTATAATCCCTTTCTGCAGTTTTCCAGTAATAGTAATATGACTCACTTATCTTAGAAGATGATAAAAATTTCTAAATTATAATGTGCAAAAACTTTGTCATGTTCTTTGACATTTTCCAAAACACAGTTTAAGAGTAGGTCTCAGTTATTCTCTCTGTTTGGATCAGTGTATGTCTGAAAGGCCCAGTGCATCTTGTTATTCAGAAGGGTCTCCCTCAACAGTCCATGAGGATCTAGGCTATGTGTGGGCAGTTTATATTTTGTGATTACTTCACATAAAGACTTTAAAAGGGGGTTTTTTTGGCTTTACTTTGAAACTGAATGAGCATAATATGTGTCCTCTGGAAGAGATTTTATTATGTGGAATTATTCAGGAAAAGCTACTGTGTTTAAATTAATAAGGTCTTTTGATTCACAGTAACTTTAAAACATACACAACTCAATGACTTCACAAAGCATCCTCAGTCGTACTTTGCTAATCATCTTGAGCTAATTCAGTTCAAAAATACATTCCTTTCCTGTCTTTCTTAATACTCAGACTCTAGATCTTTTACAGTAGCTGTATATTACAGCTGTTTTTAGAGCTACATGTACTGTCATTTAACTCATAGTTATCTTTAGATGATTGCTTGACATTTTTGTTTCTGATTCGGATAAACCATAGTTTGTACTCCAGTATTCTGAGAATTTTCCATATAAAACAATCACAAACAATTGTATTTGACATTGTGTTAGAAATGTGAAAATATGTCTGCAAGTATCCCTTCATTCACCACTATTTCACCAGTTGGTTATTTATTAAAATGATTGTGCTGGTTAGTATTCATTTAGCTTAATAGACCTCATTACATTACACATGGCACTTACAAAGACATGAAGAGAATTTTGCACCTTGTTAGATATTCTGAGATCTGTAAACTATTTTAACTGCTACCATGCTATATCATATAAGTCATAGAAGAGTCATCAGGTATGTCCTTTCTCTCAGTGCCAGCATATGAAAAGATTGCTGTTGTCAGGATGAAGGTCAAGTAGCAAAGAGGTTGAACAAATCACTGGTTTTTTCTGCAAAGCAGATACTGCTCATTCAAGTGTCCTTTTTTATTACTCATATTTCTTTTCCTAGAGAAATTTAAAGGGCATAGGAAAACATTTGTTTTTGAAGGGATGTCATGGGTGGTCAACCTCAGGTTAGTTCTGCTTTGCAAGAGTAGATCAGTCACTGGCATTTCTTGCAAACTGTTTTAAGACACTACTGCAGACACTGTGAAACACACAGTGAATCCAGATACAGTATGTTGATATTGTAGTTTAGTTTCTCTTAGAGAAGTGTAAATCTGTCTTACTTCTTGACATGGGTTTCAGTGTACTTCTGAGATGTGTTTTTTTGGTGTATTGATGAGAAGTCTCAGTTATGTTTTTTTTTTTTGGTCACAGAACTTTTTTCCCTAAGATTTTTAATCCAGTCTTTTGATAGAAGAAGCTTAATTTTAGTTTCTTCCTGATAAATAAGGATTCTTTTCAGAAAACATACTGTGGAATTTCAGCTGTATAGTTTGAGCTGGTGTATTTGGTTTGTATTGCAGTCGTGCACACTAAAAATGTGGTAAACATTAAATATTAATGTAGCTTGTTGTACCTTTTGGATTTGAACCATTTGAAGGTGCAGACTTCTCTAGGGTACTTGCACACTTTTGAGGGGCACTCAGAGATCGTCCAGAAGATGATGTTTGTCAACAAGGATAATGGGAAATGTGTTTAAACTGATGAAGGAATGGATGCTGACTAAACTTTCTATACCTTTTTTAATTGTGAAATTTTATTAGTTGTGTGTGTAGGACAGCTTTCAGGATGTATTTTTTAAAAAGTAATATTTTGCATCTAAATAGAGAATATACATATAAAACCTTATCTGGAGAGAAAATCTTAAATTTCACAAATTTGTTCATTTGTATGCAGTGTATTTGCATATTTTGTACTGCTGTGTTGTGTCTGTGTAATTTAAACCTAATTTACTAAGCAGTTTGATCTAGCTTTAGTTGATTCTGGAAAATACAGTTTCAGTATAAATGTGTCACACTTGCTTTGCATGAATTTAAACTGTATGACTGTCATTGTTCATCTAGAGTGATTGTCTATCTGTTGTCTTTTGAATAGAGTGCCTTTTTATGCATAAAGAATGACAATGTTAAACTTTGATTTGTTTTTGTAATGGGTTTTGAAATGGGTTTTGAATAAAAATATTCCTCACTGCAAACCTAAACGTGTTAAAGGAAGCTTGTGGAAGGACTAAACCAACAGACAGCCAATGAGGTTTTGCTATCAGTTGCTCGCTGTTCTCCCCAACAAATGCTTTTTCATGCTTAATTTGTGAGGGAAAAAAGGTCTAAATCTAAATGTCTCTAAAGGAAACTCCTTCTAAGGATTCTGATGAAAACTCAACTGATGTATGAGATTTTGGCAGATTGGAGAGAAAGGAGCACAGTGATGTCTGAATGAGCACCTGAATGCTTAAAAACCTGTGCAAGACAGAAAACTGGCATTTTACGGAATGTTAACAAATTGGAGTTTAGCTTCAGAGTTGGTTCAGAATCACTTGTACTTGAAAGTGAAAGCTCAGCATCTTCACAGAACTATGTGCAAACATACTAGGTTTTTAAAACCTTCATTCTTCTTATCATAGTTAGCCTCAACTTTCTAACAGTTGTAATTGTCCACAGAAAACATTTCAAGATAAATGCATTATCAGGTTTTGAAATTTTCTTATTTTTGTAAATACTGAGACCTGGGGGGCAAAATAAGGGCTATATTGTGGATTAAGTGAAATATCTCAAGGCTGTGCTTTTCTGATAACTGAACCTGAAGTGACCTTTCTCAGACACAATTACAGAGCTGTATGTTTTTCCTTTAATTTCATCAGGGGTTTAATTAGTATACAAATAAAACTTCCCTTATCTTCCTTTCTACCTAATTGGCTTGTCTTTGCTTATATATGAAGAATGTGAAAATGGGCTGTAATTAGGGTGACCGTGTTAACCTTTTTTTCTCAAATGTACTGTTGCCTAAAGGCCTCAAAGCCTAAAACCAGTGCTTTGGATTATTGCTTTGCAATCACTATGGCTCTCCCATAGGTTTTCTCATGAGCAGAAGGGCTTTGGGTGCTGCAGGTTCCCACTGCTTAACGGAATCTTCATTCTTCTCCCCACTAAATGTTTATTGATTATCTCACTGCTCCACACTCAGCCTCCAACAACTTAATATCAGGTGACAGTCAGGAGAGTTCTCCGAGTAATTAGAGTGGAGCATTGAGGGAACAATTAGGAGCAGAGTTATTAAACTTGATTTATCCTATTCTCTCCTGAACACTTTCTTGGATATCAGAACATCACACTTTCACAATCTACCCTAGCTGAGAAATTAGTGGCTAACCTGCTGCTTATCATTGTTGCCTTGCTGCCTTGAGGCACACCCTCTTGGTTTCAGTCACTCAGCTGGAAATATTAGAGTCCATAAAGTTTATCAAGGGTTTTAATTAGATCAATCTGAAGAAGCAAAAAAAGAGGCTTGCCAGCCATTATTTTATAATACACCACACTGTATTTGAACATTTCCAACGCTTGACTTTAACCCACAGTAGCAAGAAGCTTCAAGTAATTGCTGAAACTGCTTTTGGAGTGCTAAAATCAGTTTCCATTTTGCTTAGATATTGTGATATTACTAGTAGATAAAGTCTGAATCCTGTGGAGACTTCTATAAATAATTGTGTTCTTTTTGAATATAACAGAGCAGCTCTTCAGTGAGATACTTGATTTAACCATTTCTGTATTGCTTCATCACCGGCTAGTGTGGATTTCTGGCCATGCCCCTTAAAAGAGTTTGGCCCTGCTATTGCCTCATTAATAGGCATGTGCTTGCAATGCGTAACCTAGATTAGTTAGCAGCTCTCAGAAGATTTTGACTAATGGATCTCTTCACTGTTTGTGGTCAGTGATGAAAGTTTTATGTGGGAGCAGACAACTTTTGAACCCCTACAGAAGGATAGCTTACTAATAAAAATGAAATAAATATGCATAATGCTCCTATTATCCTGTCTTTCTCTTTTAGACAGCTAGAATCTTGGAGCCAAAATCCATTCAACAATCTCTACATCAAAAATTACTTGCATCAAAATACTATCAGAAACTACTTCAAACCAGGTTTTTCAGTCAAGTGGGAAAGTGGGTTGGACGAAGCGTTGGTAACAGAGACTTGTTCTGAGTTCAAAATATTCTGTTTGTCAAAGGTGGGAATATGGGCGGGTGGTGATTTGGCTTGGTTTTCAGAACACTTTCCTCAATCCTGACTTAGCCAAGCAAACAGTAATCACAATAATTGGAATAAGATAATGCTCTTTGGTTTTGAATTAGAGATGGATCCCTTTATCCATGTTAATCCACATCCGATTTCTTGGAAATAATATTTCTGAAAATCTGATCATTTGCAAATTCATCTGTTCAGACAGGGCTTTATAGTTGCCAGTGGCATTAGGGCAGAAGTTTTGAAAGCAAGACTTCTAGTTTTGGATATCTTTGTACTGTAGATGAATGATATCTATGTGTTTATCTTAGGTGAAACATATCAATTGTTCATTGAAAATAATGATGTAACAGTCAGAATAGGGTTATTCAACCTGCAGTCATTTGAGCCAGACTATTATTAACATTTTTGGGGTTTAGAGTTTCTTAAATAAATGTATTCTTTAAAAAAATTTTCTTACAGCTGTGATTAATTTCAGCCTAGATTTTGTAAATTGCTGAACAAGAATTCAAGCCATGGTGCTGTACCTTCAAAATACACCATTGAAGTAACTGGTCGCCTTTTTCTCTTTAAGAATGTTAGCAGAAAAGTTATGCCATTCCACAGATTACAATTTATTTTGCAGGATTATGCAGTTCTATGCTGTACTTTGCTATTTTTATAGAAATTTTCTCTATCATAATATTTTTGGAAGTGCCTCCGACCCTTAGATAGGTCTGAAACTTTTTTAGATTAGTTCAGTTTTAAGTACCCTCCAAACTTCTATCAGCCTTTTGTGTATACTGCTCTCCATACATCTCCACAATATAGTACTTTTCCATTTGCCACAGTCCACAACAAGTACTTCTGAGTACAGATTATGCAGAACATTCTTAGAATTTAAGCAGAAAACATACCCATAAATTTTGAAAACAAGGTGTGCAAGAGCTCAGTCTTGCAACTGTACGGTCTTCTATATTGTTTTAGAATATATCAGGAAATATGCTATTTGTAAAAGAATGTTTATAACTACCTATTATAATTTCTTTCTAAAAAGGCAATTAATGTCTGTAAGTAAAATGTAACATTTGACAAATTATGAAATCAAATTATGAATACTGCAGTCTATAAATGTATTGATTTATTCCAGCATAAAGGAGAAGAAGCTAGCCAGGTTCTGTATTAATTAGTCCTGTGTGCTATTTTTCATCTATTGGATTAATCTGAATTGATTAAAGCATGTTGTGTTAATTCTAAGCCAGAGAGAAATGTTAAAAAAATACACATACTATTTTGCATATTGGAATACCAGTGTTAAAATGGTGAAAGCACCTTAAAATAGTGATTTATTCTTAGCAGGAAATGCAGCAAAATTGTACTTTATGCACAAACAGAGAATATTAGATTATTTATTTTACTGTAATTTCTGAATAGTGCAGAATATTTTAGTAAATGCTGCTTTGTTTATTCCCTGTCTTGGTGAATTCTTTAATGTTTATTTTAAAATAAGTTTTGAGAATATTCAGTGTTCTTTAATACTGTACACTTGATTATTTCCTTTGTGCTTAGATCTGGTATTTGTAAATATAGTTAGTACCTGTAGCATAGTATATGTCCCTGCTTGATCAAAAAATAATTTTATTTTATAAATATATTTGCACATAGTCAATATACTAAAAACGGGGGGGTTCTGAGTCAGTAATGTTTTTGCTAGAGAATTCATAAAACCTTAGTATGCAATGGTCCAAATCTACTTCACAGTCAGTCTGTTTTCCACTTTGTTTAATAGCCTATGGCATAAACTGAAGTTAATTATTTGGGCTGACAAGTAACTCTGCTTTCTGTCTGCTTGCAGAGTCTCTCCGAGGCAACGATGGAGCTGAGAAGAAGAGATCGATTTCTGCGTCAGCAAAATAGACTTCTTACCCAGCTGGAGCAGGACAAGCGTCGACTGAGCAAGAGCATCCGTGATGCAGAGAGTGCCCTCTGCACGGCAGCGAAGTGAGCACTGGGACCTTGGGGAGATCACTTAAAACGGACAAAAGATCAATTCTTACTTTTATGCACAGGGTTTTAGCCTTGGCTAATGTAATGCTAGAAAACAAAAGTACATCTGCCTCTCTTTGAAATTCAGTGATAGTCTTCGAAAAAGAGAACTGTTAGTTCAAGAAACTACATGTAACATTTTCTGTAGTTATCCCATAATAGTGCTACAAATTTTTGGTCCTGAAATAGCTTAAGCATTTTGTCTGCCAATGATCTTACTGATTTGACAGCCTCGCTTTGGCAGATCCTTCACATTCTGTTTATTAAGGAAACAATTGTTTGTTCTTCCTATTTTCATGATTTTTTTAAAATAAAGAGATACAATTTATTTATAGTAAGTGCAGAAACATCAGCAAAGTGACAGGTCTTAGTTGCTAAAGGGGCTGAAACACATTTTGGACCTAGTCTTATCTGTGGAATAGTATAGATACATCTGCTGATTTGAGAGAGTTTTGGATTTAGATATAAAGTCCACGCCTTTTCATACTGTAAGTTGAAGAGTGGAGGGAAGTGTTCAGGGACCATTTTTGAAAATATTGGTAGTCAAAAGCTGTTCCATTGACTTGAATGAGATTATTACTAACCTCTTGGAGTTATATGCTCAGATAAAATTATAAATCCTTTCAGACTTTGTTATCTATTATTGTTATAGTAGTATGCACTTTGAATATTATTGGTCCATGACCAAGATTTTAAAAAAGTTCAATTTAAAATTAAAATTTCTCATTATATCTGGGGTACATTTGACCTCTGAAGAACAACAGCTTAAAAAGCTTTAAGGATTTTATGCACCAGCAAAATAATGGAATTAATATAGTTGTCAGTGAAATGTTTAAGAAGCTAATTACAATGACAAGTGTTATTTATTATGAGTGTATCAAAGCAGATTATGACCTGAAGAAGAAGTATTTATTCTCAAAACCTTGCCCCTTTTCACTCTGCCCCAACCTATTTTATGCACTCCAGTAAGGACCATTCCCTATGGCCATTCTTATATTCAGAAAAGGTTATTTTATTGTGAAAGCTCTCAAACCAGTCTGTCTTTTTTTTCCTTTGGAATATATAAGCAAAGTAGGAAAGTAGGCTTTGCTCTTATCCAGAAGATCTTATTTTGATATCTATTCCATGACCTAAGTGACTGTAAGCAATGCATGCTGTTCCTAAATATCCGTAGAGCATTAAAAGACCGCAAGGTGTCTAGCTCAGTCTAAAAATGGCTGTCTTGATTTTCTTTTAGTGGTGGCCAGCAGTTCTTTCCACTTTACTCCTGAGTAAGAAGCAATATTAATAAAAGTGTCTGAAACAGTGAACTTGACAAAAATTCAGTAGGCTTTTGGTAATTTCTCTGTGTTGTGGTTTAACCCCAGACAGCAACCAAGTTCCCTGTCAATCTAGTCCAAAGAAAGGCAGGATCCTGAAAAAAGAAAAGTCTGTGCAGTTTTATTAGGAGTGTAAAAGCCAATTCTGCTCTTCCGGCCACCTTCCTGTATTTTCTGTTAAGAGAGTATGAATCAAGAAATGAGAAAGGAGCAGTCATTCCATGGAGAAGAATGCCATGACTTTGACTGGAGACAAAGAGGCTGAGGGAAGACCATATTACTCTCTACAGCTGCCTGAAAGGAGGTTGCAGTGAAGTGGGGCTTGGTCTGTTCTCCCAAGTAACAAGTGATAGGACCAGAGAAAATGGCCTCTGGTTGTGCCAAGAGAAGTTTATATTGGATATTAGGAAAAATTTCTTCCCTGAAAGAGTTGGCAAGCACTGGGACATGCTGCCAAGGGAAGTTGTGGAGTCACCATCTCTGCAAGTATTGAAAAGACATGTAGATGTGGCCCTTGGCAACACAGTTTAGTGGTGGGCTTGGCAGTACTGGGATAATGGTTGGACTCAGTGATCTTAAGGGTCTTTTCCAACCTAAATTATACTGATTCTATGAATTCTGGTTTAGGTATTGCAAAAGCGGAAACAAAATATACACATAGCTGGCAAAATAAAGGACAGTCGTGGAATATTAAGACGTATTAGCTTTTCTGGCATGGATTCCATTTGACTTCCTACGGTGTTTTGTTGGTCATGATGTCCTTTTTCCTTAGTCATACGGTGTTACGCAACTTCAATTCTATTTCTGTCAATCGTGAGTTGAGGCCAAGGTTTTTCATGGCAGCATAGCTGATGAAAGCTGTCATTCTTACTGAAGCCCTAATCTACAAAAACTCGTAAGAGAATTGTTTCATTCTCCAGACCTCCCTTTTGTTAGGATAGGATCCTTGCCTGGGCTTCTTTTGGAAATGTACGAGCATGTGTTCTCTCCTGCTAGAGCCTGGATTCAATTCAGCATGCCCGTTATAGCTAAAACTGCAGATTTCTTCTCCAAGAACACGATAGTTGTTCATTAATATGCCCATAATTACAGCTAGTTTAATTGGTAGTCCACAATAGAAGCAAATTTCATATGGAAATGTGCCAAATAGTGATACATGAACTATTTTTTAAGGTTTGCATTTGCATTGGAGATATAAAAAGGGGAGACAAAGACATAACAGTTTGAGTTATCAATGATTCTTTGAAAAGATAAGATAGTTTAAAAGTAGCATAAAATTAATTTCTAAATCATTTGAGTTTCAGTTCTATGATCTACCTCTTTTTTTCCCTCTTGTAATAGAGAAAAAGAATTGATCATTAGTCGTATGAAAGCTGTGGAAGACACTCTTCATAAGGTAAGAATTTAAAGGGATTCCTCTGATTTGTATTTCCAAACATATCGAAGTTTTACAACTGCTTTTGCTCAGGGAAGGAGAGGAGTAGAAATTGTAAAATAATTTCCTTTCTTAGTTTATTTCCACCTGCAACTTCTTTTATCCTAAAAAAATTTTAGTGAAATAAAATACACTAAAAATAATTTAATTTTTAGTGAAATAAAATACAATTTTGTAGTACAGAAACTTCTTATTTTTGATACAAAACTTACTACAAAATCCACTTTCCTTCCCTTAATCACTGAAAGCACTATTTCTGGTTACCAGGAGAAGACTATTGAGCATCCAAACAGTTGACAATTTCTGTGGAGTTAAGTCTGTGCTGTGTAAGTCAGAAGTCATTTGGTGATATCACATACATGGTGGCTATAAAACATTTGGCTTTGTGTATGCTACTTTAATCTTTCATACATGATAAAAAAAATAAGGAAAAGTTTTAAGTTGTAACCTCTAGTCAGAAACGTTCATGATACTTTTTAGAACATTTTTAAAATTGAGTAATAATATTAAGTAGTCTCTTTGATTTGCACTATTTTGCCCTGGCATAATATTATCTGAAAGTCCAACAAAGCTTATATATTACTTAGGAGAAAGGACTGTTTTTAACTGTAGCTCTAGTGGTTGATGGTTTTATAACTGTTTTCAGTCTAGAGCAACACAGACCAAAATAAGTGGTTTTATTACCTTGGAGTGTTAATTTCCCTTATCACATCTTGAATTCCCAGCAACATGGGAATTTATTCTTCATTTTAGTTTCTGCGTTCACCAAAACTGTTGCTAATATAATTTTCATATACCTTTTCAAGTTTTTCTGTCCTTTAATGTTCAAGAAAGTGGCAGAACCTAAAACTGTGTGTTTTAGCTGCAGCAAACTGTGCTGGTAGAGACTGTCATGCTTTTTGCCCTCGTCTTTTTCATACTGGCTTCTTTTAAGCTTAGAAATGCATGTCATGCAGAAACGACTGTATTTTTGCGGTAAGAGGTACATGTACTGTCCTTGGCATTGAGAATTTATTGTTCTGGATTGCAAGGTTACATTTTGGTTTTGAAAGCAATGCCGTTATATGCACAAGGATTGAAGTCTTTGGGGAAAGTCTATAGAGGTCACATGCTTAGTACTGATTAACCTGATGCAGTGAATTGATTGAGAAACTACCATATTTGTTTTGAAAATTTTAGTTACCATATTTCTTCTTAATTCTCAATGTACATAGCTGTTAGGCCCACATAGCACATTAGTGAGTAGCAGAATAATTTATCCTTTCTGGTTTGTCAACCTAAAGAATGAGGAAAACATAAGAATTAGAAATGTCAGGATGCTCCTTTCAGCAGGAACTAAAAAAATTGATTGTAAATCATTCATAATTTGACATACCATTTCTCCTAGAAGAACAAAAGGAAATTATTTATCTTTGTTTGGGAAATATCTGAAATGTAAACCCTACATCATAATGGTAACTAATTACCTAGCATTGGTGAACATGGTGTATGTGTAAACTATGAAGTTTGCACTGTTGTTCTTAAATGGTTTCTCACACAGTGAAAAAACAGAACGTGACCGAGTGGATTATGTACTAGTAAAGGAACCATAAGCCTATCTTTCTCCACTAGAAATTCTGGAAATTACTTTTGTTTTAAAAAAAGAAATCAAAAGAAAATGGGTAAAGTTCAGAACCATCTGAAGTTGGACAAGTACTACTATTAACTGCAGTTATACTTAACGCGAGTTTGAAATTGAAGGTTTTGGTATTTCTGCATTGATGTATTCATGAGCAAATATCCACAAAATTCCACTGCATCACTTGTAGAATCTGTATTATTAATGCATAATGCTAAATTTTTACTTGTATACCTCAGAGGGATTTTACAGACATCCTTAGTAATCTTAGTTAGACTCAGGATAAGGCAGTATACTCTAATCCATTAAAGTGGCCTCATTCTTCTCTGTAGTCTATCCCTCCAAGAATTCCAGAAGTCAGCAATGTAGGGACTAGATCATCTGCCTTTGGGTATACTGGGGTATAACATTCAGCAAACAAAGTAAGAGAAATTAGAGCTGACGGAGACAATCTCTGTGCATGCTTCTAATATACACTAGAGCAGGGATCATTTACACCACATTCTGCCCCCCGTGTGAATGGACGGAACATCCAGTATCATATATTTGACTTTGCCAAAAGGTGCTTGGGCATGCTTGTGCCCAGGTGATTCTTTCAAGACCATTGCAGAGCTACCTTTTTAAAGATCATGAATATTTATGAAGCATAGCTGTTGAAGAACTTGAACACTGGGTATGCTAAGAGAGAAAATATTTTTAGCAACTAGTTCCATGTCCTTCATAAATTACAAGATGTTCTTTAGAAGGTTATTTTTTGTCTTATCCTGGGTCTTGTCACATTAGCTATCTTTATCCTTTTCTTGGAGCTGAATTACTTCCACAAGAGTTCCTGATAATATAAGAGACCTTTCTTCATCTTATACCATCTAAATATTATGGACAAATATCTAAATGCAAAGTGGATGCTTTAACAAATGCAAAAAAACCAAAACAGAATATCACCAAGGGCAAACAGAGACCTCAAGAGGATTTTGGTTTGGTTCAGTTTTATTTTTAAAATATTGAAGATGACCAGAAGGTAATAGCAAAATGATAACAGAAATAAATTAATTTTTACTGAAAGAGTTCTGAAAGGGAATTTCATCCACTTGAAGTTCAAACATAAAAAGTTTTCTTAAAATATGTTCCAATAAAAAGAAAAATCATTTAAGAACCTGGCTTATTTTCAAACCCGTGGGCAATCCTTTTTTAAGTATGAAAAATAAGTTGTTTCTTGGAACACTTCCCCCTCAAAAAGTCGAGGTTATTTTTGTTATAAATATACTGTTGTTATGCTTTTTGATAAACTGTATCCCATTATTAATTTCTTCTTCTTAATATCCTGGTTGTATACAGAGTATAGGAGACTTTAGATCTGTTAATTTTCTATTAACTATGTTCTTTAACGTGTGTAGTTAACCATGTATTAATTATGGTAATAATGCCAAGATTGTGGGTTCAATCCCCGTATGGCCCATTCATTTAAGAGTCAGACTTGATGATCCTTGTGGGTCCCTTCCAACTCACAATATTCTGTGGTTCTGTGATTCTGTGATCCAGTAATCCCATCAGAGGAAGAAACCATTTTACACTATCTCTGCTAAAATTTTCAGCCTTCCCTCTTGTATTGCTCCTCAGTTTGAGTGGTTGTAGTGGGTTAGCCTTGGCCAGCAGCCAGATGCTCACCCAGATGGTCTCTCACTCCCCATCAGTAGAACAGGGACAAAATAGGATGAGAAAGCTCATGTATTGAGGTCTAGATAGAGACATTGCGTAGTAGTTATTGTCACAGGTAAAACAGTTGACTTGGAGAAATTATTTTAATTTTTTTTAAAGTAGGTTTTGAGAATTGGAAACAATTAAAAAATTAGCATTACTCTGCCTTTTAATCTCAGCTTCATTTGTGACTCCTCTACTCATGCTGTGAGGCACAGGGGCTTGCAGTCTGTCCATAGCAACTCCTCTTTTCTGCTCCTACCTCCTCATGCTGTTTCTCGTGCACCACTGTGGGTCCTCCATGTGGGCTGTCATCCTTCAGGAATACCTGCTTCAGTGCATGGAATTCAATTCCTTCAGGAACTATCCGCCTGCTCTGGCATGGGATCCTTCATAGAATATGGTGTGGACATGTGCTCCAGCATAGTTCTGTCTGTAGGCTACAGGGAAATACCTAATCCAGTGCATCAAGCATTTCCTCCCCACTTACTCTCCTACTTTGATGTTCAGTCTTTTTCTTCCCTCTTTCTCTCCCTGTGTGGTGGATTTTCCCCATTCTTGAATTCATTTTCACAGAGGGGCTGCCAGCAGGGCTGTGGGGCTTAGCTGTGTCCTGTGGTGGGTCTGGAACCAGGGGTGTCTGGAATCAGCTTTGTCCTGCACTCATCTGTCATCCCAGAGGCCGCACCTGGTACACTGCTATAGCTGTCTCCATTTGATTCTGCCTTAATTCGGCCCCTGCCTAAATCCCTGTTCTCTACATTTAGCCTGTGCTACACACCACCATGGGAAGTCATTCCAGCGAGCCAGCCTTCACAGAGACAGAAAATGGTTTGTTTTTTCTTGTAGTCTTAACTACTAAAATCTTGACAAGCTTAGTCTGTCATAGTTTTCAGCCTGTCCTGGCTGCTTAGGATTTGGCTGTTTGAGCAGGTTAATAAAATATGATGTCCTCACTGTTTTTCCCAATACCAGTTAGCAGCCTACTCATTCTGACATTTTGGGACAGATCAGGGATCAAAGCAGCTATCCAGTGTGCTCCTTTCCTTCTGGCACTTGGTCATAAAAATTACTCTCATCCACTTCTGTAGTGCACTTCATTTCTGCTGATTGAAAGTTTCATATGCCAGCTGGCCGAACAACTTCCATACAGACCTGTCAGCAGTCATTGTGTGAAATCCTTCCACTGTTGTGTTACATTGCCTTGCTGCCTATTGTCTGCTCTGAAATGCCCCTAAACTGCCTGTTTATGAGGTCCCATGGTTCTATCAGTTGAAAAAATTTATGAACACTGTATCATCCATCCTATTATATATTTGTAAAAAATAGAAAGAATTATCTTCCTTTATCTAATTTAATGGTTTGGGTTTTTTTAATACAGAACAAAGAGGCAATTGGAGATGGGGTGGAGCCTTTGAATACTTGAGAATTAGTAAGGTTGTAGCAGTGGATTGTTATTTCTGATGTGGTCCATAGCAATCAAATGCATTTCCTTATGATGACAGTTTTATGGCCTGCAAAGAATTAATTTACCATAGGTTTCAGTCCGTATACAAGTGACTACATCAGTAAAAACACTCAGTGTAAGTGGCAATAATTGTTAGTTGCAGCAAGGAGACCACAAATTGATCAGGTTCTGGAAGAACAGAACAGTTATGAGTCTTAAGTTAGCTGCCTCAGTCAGACTCCAGTAGATAAGACCTGACATATTTAGGTATACTGATCAGCCACATTTCTCTCAGTTAACTGCGATCTATAGTCCATCATATTATTTAATTATCTCAATAATGATTTAAAAGCCCTTGTTTTAGAGATCTCAACTTAATTTTTTTGCCTAGCCTAGTGAAACTCCCAAGCTGGTTTTTGTGTGTGTTTAGACACATTATGAATGAAGCCTGCTTCTGTGTGTGCTGAAAGTGTCCATCACGGTGGTTCTGGGTTGTTCTAAACTAGCCTGTTTACAAACCTTCACTATTGAAACAGTGAGGATGTGTACATGCAAAAAAATCACAAAGATCCAATCAGATTGTTAAAACTCTAAGTAACTCCAATAAGAAGTTTATAGAAGGAAACAAGCTAACATTGTGTTAAGAAAAAAAATGTAGTAAAAATACTGCTTTTTTTCCTCCTCCATCTCAAATGAGTGCCTCTTAATTTCAGTGTTTGATGAATGACTTTTGTTTCCCCTCCTAGTAATCTGACTTTCTTGATCCGTGTTCCTAAAGACCAGTTGTACAGGACATACAGGTGTTAGCACAGCTGGCTTGCTGATGACAACTCTGTCCATATAGCTGTCTAGTGTGTCATCACTCATATTGTTCAGTGTCATTCTGACCTAGCCAAGCTAAAAATGGTACTCCAGCTCAAGAGGGATTTAAAAACCTTCACAAAGTAAAGATAAGACATTGCCGAATGTCATATCCATGTGTTTAACTGTTTTCAGTTTGGACATATCTAAATAACCAATTTCAGGGTGCATTTGTCTTTGTCTTTTGGTTTTCTTTGTTGGTTTTGGGGTGGGGGTTTTTTGTTTCTATTTTTGGTGAGGTGTTTTTGTTTTGGTTGGTTGGTTTGTGTGGGTTTTTTTGTTTGTTTTTGGTTTTGTTTTTTTAAAGGCTGAATACTTTTGTATAGTTTGCCTTCAGTAAGGAGAAATCCTTGTTTGGAGAATTGTGGAAGTATTGAATACATTAAGTGTTATTTTCTCCAGACATAGGTTCGTTTTCAGCCCAAGGTCACTGAAATCTGTTCCTAGGGGATGTATTAGAGTGCACATTTTGCAGCTACAGAGCAGCTTAGGTGCAGTGGTCAACATTTGCAAAAAACCAACTCTGGATCAAATTAATATCTTATTCAACAGACCATGTAGTGTTTGTATGTAGTAATATGAGAAAGCTTAAATTAGTCTTATAGGTAAGTCTGGGATGGCACTCTGCTCTGAAAATTAATTTCCATAATCTTGACTAGTCTTGAAGGGAAAAAAAAAAAGAAAAAAAAAAAAAAGCCAAGCACACCCAAAACATCAGTTTTATGAGATATGTCTCCTTACACAAATACTGTTATGCAGTAATTAATGTTCTCTTAGAAACCACCTGCGAAATGGCTTGTTTTGTAATTAAATGCAGATTTGTATGGCAGTAATCAGAAAGGATAGTCACTGAATCTGTATACTAATAGAGAAATTTTTAGTAGTTATTCTTTTGAGTGAAATATTTGGTATATCTAATTACGATAATATATGGCTACTTACAGTAAGGTATATCAAAATGCTGTTTAAACCTCCACTATCAACAGAAGTCAGACCCTTGGATTTGAGGATGTATTCCTTCTTTGGTGAAAGAGTTTGCAATTATCTGCTGGCATTTAGTGACTACTCAGACCTAATTGTGATGTCCATATAACAAGTATTCATTAAACTGTACCACACAGCTCTTTTTCCCTTTCCCTCCTATGTCCAAGTAAAATACATTGTTTGTGATTTGGTGTAGTTTGGTTTTTATCCTTCTCAGGGAAAAAGAATGAAAGGTTTGATGGGGTGTTTTTTCAGTTCAAGTGACTACTTTGGTTCCAAATATTGTTCCTTACCTCATTTTTTCTCTAATTGTGGCTGTAGTTTTCCAGTTTTCAGGTGTTTGATTTAAAGTGCCTTCAGTTTAAGATACGCAGTCTTGTCACAGGCAGTCTCTTTACTTCTGGAGTGTTCCTTGATCATCAAAACATCCTGATGAAAGATATTGTATCTGAAATTATATAGGCCCTCATTCATAAGATGAATATACACTTTTTGCAGTAATTTCCTTACTCTCAGAGCAGACTCAGATTCAGACTGATGTTAAGAGCAACCGATATTAACAGATTGACTCTTTGATCTGACCAGCTGCTGTGGCATGTGCCAAATCCCGCAGCAAATAATTTGAGGTCTGTTTTCCCTTAAATGGCTAACACTTAGGTAGATCACTGTTTTCTAGAGACCCCATAGTATATGAATGTATGATGACGAAAATAATCTGTATCGGCAACTTACTTGAAGCACTGCTGTATCAACACTATTCAGTATAATTGTCGGTGCAACTTCCCTCCTATATACTGACATGCATTTTTAGTACGGAGTAAGAAAACATTAACAATTCAAACTAAACATGAAAAGAATAGGAAGTGATCATGAAGATTTAATTCTATTCAACAAGGTACATAATTTTTTATTATTCTTCTTAGTTCCATGATCATTTGTATAACTACAACACTATAACAAAGACTTGCCCATTCAAATTAGTTACTGTGTAACTTATTTCTGTTAAAATGCTTCCCATGGAAAAGGAGCTTGTCCCGTAGATGCACGTGTTCTTGACTTGTGTAATATGGCCACCACTCTACATGCTGCCCTGTAGGTACGGACACCATGCAGCTAAATCAGCCACAAGCACGACTGTGGTTAAGTCTAAGATGTCGTCTGCATTCAAACTGCTTTATTCTACTTTAAAAAGTTCTAAACCAATTTTTGTCTGCTATGTGTCACATGCAGAATACATAGCAGTGGGGTAGAAACCATTTTGCTTGTGCTCTTTTGGAACGATTTCTGTATTTGCAGCTTCTGTTATATCAGCAATATGGTTGCATCAAAGACAAACAGATTGAATCACTGTTTTCTACTTGCTTATCACCAAATCATTGTAGGTCTTGTTCTGCTGTTTAAATTGTAGATGATATGCTATTAAAAATGTAGTAGGAAGTGAAAGTAAAATAAGCCTGAAAAAAGGTATTTTTTATGTAGAGTTGCTGAACTTTGAACTTACAAAAGGTTCTCATAAATAACTTATATTGTGAAGTTTATATTGATAAATAATCTTACTTTCACCATAAGAAAGAATTGATTTAGGAACAAAATAGAAACTAAAATCTCAGGTTTGTTGTATCAGTCAGCAACTGTGAAAATACATTAGGAAGGGCTGAGTACATTCTAATACCATTTACAGCTTGCTAGCATTTAGTACCATGTCACTATTGGCATAACTGAACACACTAGGGCAAACTGTACAGAGAAAAAACCAAAGTGAGCACCAGAGTGGACCGTAGACAAAACTATTGTTATCTTGAGCAGTAGACAATTTTAAAGTTCATTTCTGGACATGTAGAATTAGCCCATCAAATTCTACACCTTGGTCCGGTCAATAATGTAACTTCAGTTTATTATTCAGTTTCAGCTTTGATCTGAATTAATGAGTACTTCATTGATTTTAAATTGAGTGGCTATAGTGTTGTCTTCTTTGTTGCTCTCTTAATTAATTAAAAAGTTAAACACTGTCATAAGTCACCATTCTCCTTTATTTTAAAATGCTATGAGTATTGTAATAGACATGTGTGGATCCATTTGTGATTCTGCCTGTTTTCATACAGTATTTATATATGGCTAAACCGAAAAATATAATGATCATACTTATAGACATGCTGTCACAGTACTGAACTATGCTCTGTATAAAATCACTCTTGCACCTATTCATAGTCTCAGCTAAAATTATGTTTAACAAAATCAGAAATGGCCAAAACCTTCACTAGTACTGGATAAATATAAATTTATATAATTTTTCTCTATATTAATTTTATCATATAGGGAAGTTAAACTGGTTTTAGACATTTTTAATCATTGCAATAAGCCTGATTAGCTGATTAGGTGTTTTAGACTTTAACATTAAGCTCTCTAGCCTAGGGAGACCTCTCAGACAAAATGGTCTTGCTTTAGATTTCATATAGAGAAAAAAAAAGTCATTAAATACCAAAAAGCTCTGAAAATTGCATTTTAAAGCTTAACTGCATAGGATGGTTCTTCTGCCTGTTGAGCTTCCAAAAAACCCCCTCTTTTAAAAAAGAAATGAGATTACCCATTTTTATCTTTGCCTCATGGTTCTATAATGTAAGTTAGTATGTGAGTATTGTTTTTACTTCATTAAAGAATGAAGAAATAAATACAGCTTCCCAACTTCTGTAATTTTGTTTCTGGATCTCAAAAAGCCAATAGACAGAAGTTATTAAATTAGTTCTTACCTAAGATTTTATACAGATACGGTCTCTCCAGCATGATTCCATGCTGGCATGGCCATTATAGTTTGCCAGTCCTTGAACAGGTAAGGCAACTTAGACTGTTTTCACTTCTAGTGAAACAATATAGTGGTATTTGTAGAATATACACCCAGTCTTTTGTTCTTACAATTTTTCCTGAACCCTCATGAGTATTTTTCAAAGGAAAAGTCTGCCTTAATTTTCAGTTTCTCAGTATGCATACTGATAATGAGATGTATTCTCTCTACAATGTAAATATTTACAAACACAAAAAATGTTGGGTCTGTTTTTTTAATTGTGAATTCTCATATCAAAAATCATACTGTTTAAGAAGCTAATACATACTTTTCTGATGCAGTGGTATTAATGGAATATGTTTACCTCAATGCAGCCATTTGAAAAAGGGTTTTATATTTTATTGTTCAGTGTGTGTCAGACCCCAATACTGAAATAGAGAGTTTGAAACTAATAGGGTTAAAAGGACTTCTACTGTCTGTATTGTGTATGTATTATACCTACATTGCTTATACATTGTTTTTTTCCCCCTAGTATTAGCAATCTGCTTTTGTACTTTGACATAGGGATTTCCCTTGTGAATTTTGTCACAGAAAAAAGAGAATCATCAATATCGCAGTTAAACTTGACTTTCAAAGCTAATAGTATCTCATTTGGGGGCTGAAATTTAATAAATTTTCTTTGATTCTGTTTGAGTTTTTAAACATCAAACAATGAATTGGCCAGGGTGCAGTAAAATATTTAGATCTATTGACTACGGTTCAGAAGGGTAGAAGGCAAAACACTGGTGGTTTGATGTTGATAAATTCTTAGTACCTTAATCCACATTAATGTTTTCTTTTATCTGTGTGCATACTGGCAGCAAAGACACCGAAAAGTTGGTGTATATTTAAGCTATAAAAATGTAAATCAAGTGTGTGTGCGTGTGTGCGTGCATGCATGTGTGTGTATTTAAAGCAATGCATTTTGTTATATTCAGCAAGGTTAACATCTGACCAGAATTACACATGCTGACAGAACACTCTAGAGAGTATGTTTGTTCCATAGGACTGTATATCCTGAACCTAGTGCACTATGTGTGCAAAAAACGTGTAGAGGACCTTTCCTGTTATAAAAATTGCATCATAGTGCATATGTTTGGCAGCCACAGGTATTGACAGGAATTCTTTAGGTCAGCTTGGGAAATGCAGGGCTCCCTATTCCCACAGAACAGAGGAACGAATAAAATAAAATCTTTTCTTCTTTGTATCAGTAGATTTGCACATGCTTGTTTCAATCAGAGCAGATTTCAAAGGCTCTGCTATTATGTGAAATATGTTCACTCATAATCAACATTTTACAAAAATCTAATTTTGTAAGTGGTTACAGAAAAGTAATCTGGGATTTAAAATTTATAGACTTATGTTTTAATTCATGTTCAGTGTGTTCTTGTGGGCAAGGCAGCCTCTAACGAAAGCTGAAATTTATTTAGATAGTACTTAGTAAATGATATATCTGTTGATTTATATGTATTTAGTATATACCCAGTATATGTTTTAGTACATATTCTGTATATGTTTTAGTATCAGACTCTATATTAGGTCATTAAAGGCAGTAAATTATTTTTGCAGTACTCACTATTGCTACTCAACAAATGCAGAGTATGCAAAATGAATGGATTTAAGCCATTCATTTGTACTAACATATATTTGTATGTGTGTCTGTCCATCTGTGTGAGAATATAATCTTGACTACTGGGATCTCCTGGAGGTGGACATTGTAATTTTTGTATTAAATAGAATGAAAAATGGGTTCGTGGCATTATACGGTGTGTGAACACAAGCGGTGCGCCTGTGGAAGTTGCGAGTTAAATGCGTATAATCGTCTCCCCGTGCCGGCAGGCTCACGACATGTCGCGACAGGCAGGGCAGCGCGGCGGTTCAGGAGCGCCGCGGCGTTCCCGCGGTGCCGCGCCGTACCCGAGGACAAAAGCGCGGGCGGCGCTGCGGCGCACGGCCGGCAGGTGGCACTGCGACACCAAGGGCGCGCGGGCGGCGCGGGCTGCGCGCGTCCGGCGGCCCGACACCGCCCGGAGAGCGCCGGACACTGCCGGAC
>VZRL01002520.1:470474-618969 GCA_013397895.1 Origma solitaria | reverse complement strand
CCTCCCCCCCCCCATATTAATTGGAAAGATACAGGTTAGTTAATTTTGCTTTGTTTGTGGATTATTCATTTTATTCTGACTTTTAACTGAGTTGTTTCCAAATGAACTTCTTTCTGAAGGACTGATACCATCGTAACTGAACTCATGTGCCAGCTTCTTTTTGGTGAGATCACCTGAACTTTTTAATTTCATAGCTCATGTTTGTTTCAGTTAGAAGCACAGTTACTGTTTCTTTTCATAGGAGGTTTTTACAGGCCACAGATCTGTGAAATGTATATACCAGCTGGGCTACTGAGCCCTTAGTGTCTTTTTGTCTCATTTCAGACCGGGGAAGATGCTTTTTCTTCTTAACATTCTCTCCCAGCACTCTGAATTAGAGATTTATTTGCAACGAAAAATCAATTAGTCCTAAATTTATTCATGGATTTCAGGTCCAGCGATCAATGCAAGTCCACTCAGTGGGCTCAAGGGGACCCAGTTCATCCCAGTTAATGTGTCTGAAGGGGAATTACCATTGATGCTGTTTTTTTCCCTTTAGGTCAGAGATCAGGCCTTGCTGCCGTGTACTGCAGCAGCCACGAATGACTTCACCCTGGAGCTACCCAAACTGCACCTGGAGACCTTTTCAGAGGAAGGGCTGAAGGGCAGGCCAGAGGCTGCAGCATTTCAGGTTAGAGTCTAAAATAATCCTGTTTCTTGTTTTCATTTTTTGCAACTGAGAACAAGAAGCTAGACTGCTCTGAATGTGTGGAGAACAATAAGCTTCAAAACTATTGCAGTCAACAGTTGAAAGAGAAATAATTTTCATATATACTGTTGGATGCAGTATTGCAGAGATAATGTGAACTTTTAATTTTGCAGTTATAATGTTAAATAGCTAACAAGGATATGACCATCGAAAAAACCACAAAATCTGTATTTGAAAATTAATATCACTCTATCCCACCCCCCTTTCCTCTGCTTAATTTAAGCAAAACAAATAGAAATAAAAAATGGGGAGAAAAAAAGATAAAATTTTTATGCAGCTACTTGGACAGTATCAGATTTTTACATATTTCAGTTTTAGAATTAACAATGATTTTTAGCACTCATGGTTTAAGAGAAACTGCTGTTTGTTTAAGAGAAACTTTAGTATAGAAGCTATTTTGTTCATGTGGTTTTAAATACTTACATGTTTCAAAATACTAATTTCATTAGGAGGAGACTGGGGGAAAAAAGAGAAATTAACAGAAAATGTACATATTTTCAGCTCTGAAAATGGATTCTGTGCAAACCTTATTTTTAAGTTTGTTATGTTGTCTTGTATACGAACTATGCCTTGGTCTTTATAGCTAAACAGAATACATTATTGTTAAAGGCAGAATATTTTGTTTTCCCAATGAGACAACAAAAGACAGAATGAGTACGTACTTCTTTCATTGTCCCTTCCATCTGAATCAGAGAGTGTAAAGGAAGTAAAGTGCAAGGATGTTAGACAATGCAAGTATTGCATAATGTGTATACTTTTCCATAGTAACATTTTTTATTTTTTTGTAGATTTTCTGTTCTAGATGCAGTATATAATTGCAGGAACAGAGTCACAAAACCAAACATTCAAGAAAGGCAGATTCTAAGTTGGAAATTTCTCATTGTTGCCCTTTTGCGTGCATGTGTTTCAATATGAAAAAGATGTAAATGATGTGTGGATTATCATGTTTCCATAATAAAGTAGTAATATGCAACACCTTGAGATTCCCATACACCTTAGTAAGCACAGCTGTACATCTCTAGCAGAGGATAGGTTGCAAATGCTTCACGAGTACAGTGATGATCACTTTTAAAGCTGCATGAAAAGCTCCGCAGGTGCATCTTTTTTCAAAGAAGCTGTCATGGAAATCACCAGCTTTTCAATACTGCTTTTCTAATTCGGGAGTCTCTTTGGTGATACCTGCTTCTTTTTTTTTTTGGTCTCATCCCAACTTCCATTATTTTTTGACCTTCCAGTGATTGCAGAAGCATTTCCAAGACAGCCTATTCCGTCTTTATTTCTAAGAAGATGATGAGAAACAGAAGTATAAAAAGTTGCGTTTCTTATTTTTACAGAGTACTTTCTTGTGCTGTAGCTAACACATAGTAATGTATGTGCTGGATAGCTCACTGGTGGTGCAGTGATGTAAACCTACTTTTTGTTTACCTGACAGCTTCAGTTACACTTGGTTGCTCTATGCGTACACAAACAGCTCCAATGGTTCAGTTTGTATCACTGTGAAGTTCCTTTTTGCCTACCATTTTGCTTTCTCCTTTTCCCTTTCACTTTTTTCCTTCCCCTTCTCTCCCTCTTCCTGTCCCTATCTCTAGTTATACAGCGCTTGTTTGATGACTTTCTAAGCACATTGTAGAGATTTTCTGATAAAATTTTTCTTTTATAGCTGGGAGTCAGCTAATTGATTTTAATTTCATGCAAAATTACGTTAGGAGCAATCCTGTAATCTTGAATGAGGTAAACAGTCAGTAATCACTTTGTGGACACTTCTCATTAAAACCAGTGGAATTGTTTGCATGCATGTTTTCTAGAACTGCTATAGTTAGTCTCTGACAAGTACAACTCAGTTAAAGGCCTTATTATCCGCAAGTGTTAGACATCAAGAGTTTTTTCCCAAGTCTAAATTCACTGGTATTTGATGGTTTATTTTTTAAAATTGCATAAAAAATTAAGGTCTTAAATTAGTGTGATAGGGATGAAGCACTGGCTATCAGAGCTGTAGAGAGTACTCACAGCAGATGATGTTGTTCTATTTTTATTATTCATGCGTCCAGTTTGTAGTAGTTGTCTGAAATCAGTAATTAATTATATATTCATTGATCTGAGTGTATCACTTCATCATATGGAAGTGGTGTGCATCTTTTAAAGAATTGTATACTCTAGTTGAGACCTTGAGGTAATGAAATGAAATATTTGGACGCACCATTCTGTGTATCTTCTCCAAAGTCTGCACCTTATGGAATGGCTCCTAAACTTCAAGGTTATGTACTAGGCTGAAATGTTAAGTTATTAAACAAAAATATCCATGCACAGAGTGTCTTCTAAAGCCCCATGCAAGTAGTGAAAGTATGACTTAATTTGTAGGCATTTGTTAAATTCTTGAGGACTACAGCAGAATTACTATAGTACTTTGAAAATGTCACTTTAATTGGATAAGTGATGAAAAAGGTGTAATATCTCTAATATTAAAATATGATTGCTTTAGCTTTTCAACTGTCTCACCTGGAATTTAATTGCTGTGAAGAATGTTATGTCACAAAGTTGTGCTGTTTGTTACTAAGTTTGAAAGTGGAAAATTGTAGTATTGTTTTCAAGCACCTGAAACACAATGAACACAGGATTTAAGGTGTGCTGTTCTGGCTGTGCTTGAATGTTCCTACTGGAAACAAAAAGTGGAACCATATGTGAAGCCTCCAATAATACAGGATATAGGGTTTAAAAGGCAACTAAAATGACATGTATTGCCAATTCTAGTAGCCTTGCTTGGCAGATGCCTATTTAAATTAGCCAGTAAAGGTTATCGGCTCTTTATAAAATACAAAATTCAGTTGTGTTGCATCTCTAGAAAGAGGATAAGGTTATTTAATAATCTTAACACTCTTCTGAAATAGTTTGTTGGCTCACAGAAAAAGTGGTCATTCAGAAAACGAATTCTGAATTGTCTCAAGTACGTTTGCATTAAATATGTAATTGATGCTAATGCCGAAATTCAAAAAGCCCCCAAATAAATCAGATGAGATTTAAATGTTTATGTGTAAATAACTAAACATGATTATATTATCACTGTAGGTTTCTTCTGTTTGGAAATGTAGATGCAGAAGGGTAGAAACTGGTATGAAAGAAATTTCTTGAAGTAAATTTAGACTTCAGACACATATGTTAATGTTGTGTTTTAAAGGAATTATAGTTGTTTTATACTAAAATGGCTTCTAGATATTTGTCAGCATGATACAGCCTATCTGAAGACATGATTTCAGATACTAGTTGAGCACAGAAAAGGAACCAGAAAAGGATCTGGGAATGCTGGTTGACAGCAGCTATAAACGAGCCAGCTGTGCTCAGGTGGCCAAGAAGGCCAATGGCATTGTGGTCTGTATGAGCAATAATAGTGTGGCCAGCAGGGCCAGGGCAGTGATTGTCACCCTGTATTCAGCACTGGTGAGGCCACACCTCAAGTGCTGTGCCCAGTTCTGGGCTCCTCCGTCACTCACAGGACAGACTCTGAGGTGCTGGAGTGTGTCCAGAGAAGAGCAACGGAGCTGGTGAAGGGTCTGGGGCACAAGTCTTGTAAGGAGTGGCTGAAGGAGCCAGGGTTGTTCAGCTTGGGGAAAAGGAGACTCAGGGGAGACCTCATTGCTTTCTACAGCTACCAGAAATTGGTACAACTATCAGAAAGGAGGTTGTAGTCAGGTTGTAGTCAATCTCTTCTCCAAGGCAGAGGGCAACAGGACAAGAGGACATAGGCTCAAACTGTGCCAGGGGAGTTTCATGTTGGACATCAGAAAGGTGGTAAGGCATTGGAATGGACATACCAGGGAGGTGGGGGAGTCAGCAACCCTGGAAGTGTTCAAGGAACAACTGGATGTTGCACTTAATGCTATGGTTTGTTGGAGTGAAGGTGTTCAGTCAAGAGTTGATGATCTTGGAGGTCTTTTCCAGCAATAATGATTCTGTGATTCTCTCCTCCAGGTGGGTTTGAGATGGTTGTTTTCACTTTGTCTTGTATGTCTCTGCCTCCCTCTGTTTTTGTCTCTCTGCCACACACTCTCGTGCTCTGCTGCCTGTGCCTGAGTGCTCTCTGCACACCCTGCACTGTGCACTTGCTGCTGTGTGCGCGTGGACCGCACGTACCCACTCTCCGCTGCTCCTCCTTTCCTTCTCCTGGCGTGCCTGCTCTCTGCTCCACACACTCTTGAGCTTTCCTTAGTCAGTCTCTGCCTGCTACTCTGCCTGGGTCTTGCTCTCTCTTCTGCTTCCTGTGCCTCTTTCCCACTCTGTCTTTTTTGATCTGAGTCAATCTTTCTGTCCCCGCTGTCCCTCTGCCTTTCCCTCCCACCTGCCCCATCTTCCTCCCTCTGCCATTGTCTGTCTTCAGCATGTATCCATCTGTTCATATGGGTTTAGAAGGTCCACATGGAATTTATATGTACTTCTTTGCCGTTCTTAGGTATTTCGAGGTAATTTAAAATGAAAAGTGCTGCAATAACATGAAGACTTATAGTGTTAGTAGTAATATAGTCAAGTACTGACATATCTTCAGTGTTAGCGTATAATCATTATAAATTTACGAAGAAGTAGGTTCTTACCAATTATGCATTCATGCATGATTTAGTCATGCATTATCTAATTGTGCTGTAGGTCCACTTTTTCTAATTAATTGGACAAACATAAATGTAGTTTTAGGAGCTTCCTAATTTGTATTTATTTTCACTTGTTTATTAATTTTAGATTTATGCTTGATAGATTAGAAGGTGAAAGATATGCATAATTCTGCTGATAATTTTCCTCAAAATAATAAACACTCTCATTTCTGTGTTTGCTTGTCAATAAAAAAGTTCTTAAAGCAAGTGATTTCAAAGGTAACATTATAATTCTGTCATCAGATTTTATCCTCTGCATAGGGCTTGTCTTTCAAACATAAATCAGTTCTGGTATAAGGACTTAATGAGATTAATTAATCTTGGGGCAGCTGCTTAAAATCTGTATTATTAGTATTTTAAACCTTGTACTTCTGTTTTAGAGCTTTTTTCTTTTATTGACATGGCTGTTAAAAGAAAATAAAAATTCTCTTAATACTTCAAAAAGAAGAAATGTTTTTTGAGAGTCTTGAAGATGCAGCATGCACACACTTGTAGTGTTTTCTTTTTACTTACACTGTTTCACCACGGAAGGATTATAGAGGCCAGAATTGTATTATAAAGGCCAGAATGCTGCCTCTTCTGTTTTTGCTGTTTCTTGTCAGGTGAAACTGGGTCTTCATTGCCCTGGTGTTCAACGGCAGCTGGGCTACCTTCCCACCTCCAAAAGGACTAATTTCTTCTCCTGTCCAAAAGGACTAATTTCTTACCTAGTGTCAAAATGTAGTGCTTCTGGACTAACCACAAGACTGTCTTTCAATATACTATTTAAAGAGAAAAGTGATTATGTATTACTCTACTGCTACTTTACACTTGCGCTTTGAGTTGAAATACTCATAAATAAGTGTTTCAAAAGCATTAGAATGGGGCACCACCTCTTTCAACCCTGATGTTTTGCAAACTTCAGTTTATCAAATATAAAGTTAGTAGAGGACTTAAGCAATAATTGACAACTAAGTAAAGTCTGAATAACCAAATTGAAGAGATGTAACATGGAGAACTCTAATTTAATATTCTTTAATGTGTTCAGCTGGTATCTGCATTTGTGTCTTCAGATGTGTTGTATCATGCTGCTAAATATTTAGCAGCCATTTTAGCATAATTCAACTATGATCACTGTAAAACATAAGACTAATGTATATTAGGAAAATATTGTTTAAAACTTTAAAAAATGAGACATCTTCTAAATGCCAGTGATGGTGGAAATTTGCCTTCTATAATTTGAATTTCACACTGCTTCTCCTTTCTGCCACTTAACTGCCCAACTTTCTTTCCTCTTCACAGCATTTCTGTTAGCAGTCTTTTCCTCTTTCTGTCTTAGGGGGTCTCTCTCATTTCCTCATTTCCCTGCTCCTTGTCATTAGCCTCTTTCCCTCACTTTCTCAGCCACCCTTGCACTTCTTGTTTCTTCACTTGCCTTTCTTTGTGCTAATAAATTAGGAAAGATTATATGAAGAACCTTCTCAGAGGGCCTTGTAGTTAACTGGTACAGTCTTACACTCCAGCCATGCTAAGTCTTGGCCTTATGGACCATAAATATTGAAGTCAGTGTCTGTAATCACCAATTAATCAAGTACTGAAAGCTCTCTTTGTGCCTGTGACACTACTAGCTCTTGTCCAGCCCCTTTCATAAGCACTGTTAGTTTTGTAAAAACTTTTCAGCTAAGATGATGATTATCTTGATTATGTTGAATGCCGAAGTTAGTACATAATCATTTAACCTTTCAGTAACCTTTCTCAAAAGAAGTTTTCTTCCTTGGCTCTGTCAAGCAATCATGTAACTATCCATCTTTGTCCACTTAGACTTTTTCACACATTTGTATCTGTTGCATGTGGGTGATGTCTTAGGAATTATCTCTGCTAACATGCATGAAAGCTCTTTAAGAACTGTGTAAAATATCATCTTAACTCGCTAAGTTATTTATTTAGTTTTGCTTCTCGTTATAATCCTGAGATTTTTTTTTTTTCATCTGGTTACCAGGTTGCTGCATCTCCTAGCAGGAAGAATCTTTCTTGTTTGCTACTCACTATTCTTTAATGAGAAAAATTACTCTAGAGTCATGGTGATCTCAATATGTATCCAAATCTGCCTCAGTGAATAAGGGCAGACTCCTAATAGCTGTAACTGCTAAAATAAAGCATCATTTAATCACAGAATATATCAAATATAGTTTTCACAGCAGCTTGTTAGGTAGATTTTTTTACTTCAGAAATCAGTCTTTCAGAACTGCAGGGGTTTATCCTGTGCACAGTATCTTCAGAAAAGGAATAATTTTAACAGATAACAGCTGTGTAACTGTGATTGTATTTTGTTAGAGAGTGTGCAGTGTGTACATTGTAACACTGATGTGTCCATTAAGAAGAGTAGATGTTTAATTGTTGATAATAATGTGGGCTACAAATTAAATTCATGAGGTGAATACCATGAAAGATTAAGGATTGTCTGGAGCCTTACTTTTTTTGTACTCGTTCTTTTAATTTCAAAAACTAAGAAAAAATGCTGAACAAGTGAGTTTAAGCAACAGAAGTTAATAAGGCAATAGACTTTATTGCACAAATGTTTAAGTAGAAGAAACAGAATCAGACTATTTTCTCTTCTTAATTATATTTTAAAAAAACCTTCTTCAAATGCTGAAACTTTTGTTGAGTCTTTGTTTTTGCTTAACTGCTTAGTCGTCCATTATTATAAAACATATGCCTCCTTGTTATTCCTATCAGTTGCTTACCGAGTAAGAAAAAATTATTAAATATTACACTATAGTAGTACAAGAATTTTGTAAGGGAATCAAGGGAGAAATTTCTGCTCAGATACTGTGTTTGGTGGGCCTTTAGTTAAAGACCTGGAAGAGGAAGGGTTATCTACAACTTGAGCAAGTTTATTATGGCTTAGTGATTTGCTGATTGATTTCATTTGCTGTCAGTTAAGGTTCTCTTAATGTCAAGCTTTCTTTGCATAATGCCTTGAAATAAAGACTGATGAAGATTTTTCAGATTGATGCTGCTTACATAAACTGACCCTGATTTGCCCTTCTGCATGACAATATAAATGACAGCAGTTAGACAAAAATATAGCAATGAATATGCAACTTAAGGATTAAAAAAAATAGAGTAAACCTTTCAGAATATAAAGCTAGGCATAAAAAATAGGTTGTTCTCTAATTTCCACACTTATTATGTATTGAAAAGTAGACTGGGATAGCATCCCAAATGCTATACTTCTGAAGTGAAATTTGAAGAGGGTAAGTTTTTAAAGGATTAAATGTTAACCTGTTTTGTTTTACCAGATTCTAACAATTAATTTTTGGTGGGGGTTTTTGTTAGTTTTTTGGGTTTTGGTCTTTTGGGTTTTTTAATGGTGTTTTGTTGTTATTGAGGTTTTTGGAGTTTTTTTGGTGAAAAGGGTTGTATAAATTTTGGGTCACAAATTCACATATGTTATTACCTGCAAATTTTATTTTTTACATAGTTATTTTGCAGGAATCGTAGCAAGCTATTTTGAAGCTGTTGTCTTGAATTTTCAATTACTGAATTGATTGCTTGTCTAGTGACATGTGTTGCTAGTATCCTAAGATCAAAAATTCCAACATTACATTGGACCATGAAAGCACAAATTCTTGGGATTCATAAAATCTCTGCAATATAGGTGTTCCAGGACTAATATGCTTTAGGTAGGGCACTCAATACTTGTCCATTGCAGTAATAGTTTCATTATAGTATTTTAGAACTTGCCCTTTATTATGGTCTCTTCCCTCATTTTTGATCTCTCTGTTAGATGCAAAAAGGTGGTAAGAAATTAAGGGGTGAGGAGGGAATGGAGACAACTGGAGGGTGCTCCAGCCTATAATGGAAATAAGGTGAATGTGGAACTGTTGTGTAAACCTGAATAATAAGGATTCACAGCCTGCATGTTGGCAAGTTTACCTGCAAAGGATTGGCTCTTTTATGGCTTCAAAGAAGATAATATCTGTTAATTTGTTTATCCTCCTAGAACTTTGCTAGAACTTAAGATTCCTCTGGATTGCTTCAGCGTCATGACTTTTTTGATAGAAGTGCAGCTCTAAAGTAAAGATCAGGAGGGAAGAGCAATTCCTTCCACCTGTGCAGGCAAACTTACAGTGTACATTTAATTCCCAAAGACTATATTTTAGTTCTGATTTCTCTCTGTTAAGAGGCAGATTGTGCGTTCTTTCCAGCACCAGCACCCATTGGTGGGTCCCCTCTTCCGGATTCATCTAAATTGACAAGTCCTAAAGGGACACGTTAGTGAGCAAAGTCTTCTGCCATTGCCACAGTGTATAGTGCCAGACTTCCCCTTCATCCAGTTTTCCAATCTCAAATGAGTATTTTTGGTTTTGGATTAATATTGTGCAGGCTAAAGATTACAAGTTGAAGTTTAAATTTTCAGGTTTTTACACATACTTTGCAAAGACCACAGGACTGGGTTTTGAGCAGAGATTTTCCTATATGTCACAATGTGATGTTTGCCTGTATCTTGGCACAGGTCACTATCCCAGATGCTTGATTTTTTCTGCCTTTATTCCCCATGGGACTTGTCGCAAATTTTACTCCTTTGAGAAATAGACTGTGGGACTGAATAAACATTTAATGCCTAGAGGGCACATAGAATGGCAGTAAACTTGTTGTCTCTGCTTAAAAACAGACTGGGCAGGCATATTTTTCTATTCAAAACCCATTTATTGTCCTATTGCTCTTTGAATGCACAGAAAGGTAAGCATTTTCACATGACTTGTGGGAAGAACTTCAGCAGCTTAGCTACACACTTTCTGAAAAACTATTTTTAGGTTTCTTTTGAAAATAGCTTCCACTATTTCATTTAATGTTAATATGTTAACATTAATAAATAATCCCAGTTTACTGTTTTTATGCTGGTCATGTTTTGGCATTGACTGTCATAATCACCTCCCATTTTGGACACTCCGTCAGAAGTTTCTCTTCAGGTTGTTCTCCTCATTTCTGAACTACAGCAAGGTGAAAACAGTAGAAATAATCTGTAGTTTCTAGAGTTTGTAAGCTATGGAAGTGATTTCTCTGTTACCAGCATTCATAGGCATAGTTACTCATAAATTACCCACTGCAAGTAGTGGTCCAGCTCTGAAAAATGGATAAAGGAAATAGTAACTAATTAACATCAGAGGTAGTTTGAAAAATGCTACTCTTTTGGGTGTTTCTGAGTTAGGATAGTCTAACTTAAGTTAGGCCTTTCAGTCAGGATTCTTGGATAAGAACCAGCTGCTTTTGTTGATCCACCATTAAGGTCAGCACTCAAGAATGTGATATTGTAATGCCTGCAGTCATTACCAAATTCAGTAAAAAGATTAGAAAGGGCTTTCTCAATCTCATTACAACACCCCATGATGTGGGATATTTTACTTCTGATCCTATTAGTGAAGAATACTTCGTGCTTTCTAGGCAAACACATCTCACCAGTCGCTGTCCTCCTTAGTCTTCTTTCATGGTCGTTATGAGCATCCAGTTTTATGAACAGAATTCAGAATGTCACTTTATATCTAATGCTTCTAGGGAATTGAATCTGATTGTTGACTGTTGGCCAGACCAGGGAAAGGACCTTCCTTGCAAGGCTCCCAGCCTAATAATGTGTATGTTCATTGTGAGGGTCAGTATTAGGTGTGCTGTGTTCTTTAAATTTCTTCCTCATATTTTGGAAGAAGAGCTGTTGTCACTGAAATTTCTCATATAACATTTTTGTAGCATAAATCAGGTCTGGAAAGCAAGTCTGATTGAAAATCGAGCTGTCTGCATGTTGTTGGGTTTTTTTTAGATGTTGTTAAAGTTTAAGAATGTATGAAGCAAACTAGTTATTAACATCTGAGTTTAGGCAGAATGAAGGGAGGGCACCTGTCCATTCTATATGTGGTGGGGAACATTAGATTAAGGGTGTGTCCATGAATTTGAGGAATTCAGTTCAACTTTTTTTGGTCATTATTGACTACTGCTTTTTCCTGTGCTGGCATCACAAATTTGTGCAGTTAACTGGAGTTTTGGTGAGAAGTCGAAGTGAGAAAATTAATTTTCTATCCAACCAAACAGGTATACTTTAGAATTTTGTTGCAAAACTACAAAATATTGCATTATGTAGGATGAAATCCTTTTGTTGAATTAAGATGCAGTGCTACCTTGATCATTCTTAAGAAAAGCAAAAGAAATTAAGAAGGTATTTCACAAAACTTTGCAGAGTTTTCTAGCCCCTCAGCTCTTTAGACTTGATCATTCACGTACAATCTGATACAAATATTAGGACTCAGTGATGAGTATTTATGTGTGAGCCACATGATTGCAGTTGTCACCTTGACTAAACCTGCCAGAAAGAGACCTTTGTCTCTCCTAGTAAATGGCAACTAGAGCATAGACTATCCTCAGTTATTGCATGGAAAACAAAAAGTGGACACATTTCCCTCTTCTATCTATATGTGAAATATTTAATTCTGTTTGAGAATGTTTTAATATACAATTAAAAAGCTGGTTCTTGTGGCTGAAGGGAATAATTTATACCCCTTCATAGCTCTAGTCAAAATATTTAAGGAAATGTCTATACTGAGCCCAGATTTTGTGGGGTGGTCGTTTTTTTCTCTTGGAGTCAGTGACAGACTTTTTCTACAGTGGTTAAATTAAGTGGGTTTTTTTCACAAGTATAGTATATTTCTTTTCTAAAATTAATTGAAATTCATCTTAGTTAAGAGAGATGAAAATGAAAATTATATGAATGAAAAAACAATATTCTAATTTTCTGTAAACTACTGTGTTGGCAAATAGTTGAATTATTTACTTATGTTGGGTAGTTTGTGAATAGCATTTCAAAGAGCAGAAGAGTTTTAGAGATCTCACATTTACATTCCATGTGAAGTTGCTTCAGGCTTTTCTACTTAGTAATTTGGTAGATTAGTGACTGCTTCTCTCCCCTCCTTAAATTGTTCTCCTACACATTCACCTATAGTTAATCCATAGATTTTAAACAATTAAGACTTAGTGTTTAGGTAACATTTATTGATAAAAGTTGTTTTGTTCATATAACATATCCATATGGAGGAGTTTGTTAAAATGGAAAAGAACATGCTTTTTAAAATTCATTTCACTAACATATATTTGGTTGTGGAAAACATAATTCTGTACTTCAGCTTTTGTATGTTTTTTCTGGTTCCAAGATGTCACTTCAATAGGCCGAAAGCAACATCATCAAGATTCAAACAACTTGTACTTTCACTTGGCATTTCACTTGAATTTTGATGAAAAGTTTTACTCTCTTCTTTCTCCTCAAGACTGGATGTGTGATGGGACACTATCATGTTTTATAATAAAACTGCATCCTGGCTTTTCTGTAGTGACTGCTGCTGTTTGGTTCTTCTCAGCGGTGGTAATACATTGTGCTCACATTAGGTAGATTTTCATGCTCATTTTAATGTGAACTTTATAGTAGTTTCAGTGACTACCTTTCTCCCTTTTATTCATCCCTGTCTGGAATATGCACTGCAAAAGAAGCTGTAGACAGGATACCAGCCTGAAACTTCTTTAAATTTCCATTTCTTTTTCACTAAAACGACTTACTTGAAAAATTCTAACCCATCCTCACAAACTTAATTATTCATTTTGAATCAAGACTGTGTAAGAGGATGGGAAGAGTACAGTGTAGTGGTAACATTTTCCCTATTGCTGTAGCTTAAACTACAAGTTCTTTGGGGCAGGGATTGTTTCTCCTTTACGTTTTACGTGCAACTGTGCTTGACTTTGGGCAATACACAGTGAGAATGGTCTTTGCATGTAAACATTATTGGCCTATAAAAATCTGCATTTCCTTAATTTTGTTAAGTGACAATTTTCTTGCATAGTCCAGAGCTATTTTTAAGTAGTCAACACTGCAGGTAGCTCCTTTGCTATAAAATTCTCAGGATGCTTTCTACCTGATCATACCAGCTAAACACATTGGTCTTAATTTATCAGTTCCTAAAAGACTGAGGTAATTTCTGAAAGTCTTACACTTTGTAATAATTTTCATGGCAATTGTTGTTATGCCCATCCACTGTGGTTTCCAGTAGAAGCACTTTCCCTTCCTTTGCTGTCAATTTCAATGCTCCCTTTTCAATTTTCTTGTAGGAAGTCATGTCATTACCTCTTGCAGAGAATCTAGCCTTTTATTTAGAGCTTCATTCCCTTGGGCTATCTGCTGAGACCTACAGGGTAAAGTAATTGTTATTGAAGCGAAGGGGATAGAGTTAGGCCCCGTGTGTGGCACTGAGTCAGCTTTCGTTGGGGGTAAAAAAAAAGTTGTAACAAAACTGACCTGCTTTTTGGCACATTTAAATTGTGCATGCCACGCTTGAATGGAACTGAACAAAAAGTTTAGTGTTGAAATGAGATACAAGGAGAATAGATCATTAAAGAAGTGCCAAACAGCTGCAAAAGTGCAATTTTGCTGAATGCAGTTTCCCTTGAGGTCTTTTCCCCCATGCCAGAGAAGCTGCTGTATTTATATCCTCCACTGCTGCCAGTAGACATTTTGGACTATGGGTCAAGGCAGCCAGGATGGGTTTTCAAATGCTAAAATGTATGGGGGAAATTAATTTTAATAATTTCTTTTCCAAATATAGCTCTCTTAAATATATAATAATTATCCTGAAATCTTGTTTCTGAAGACAAAAAATAATTGATGTATGTTTTGTTTTCTGGACTCATTTTAATGAATCTTATTTATGTCAGTTCAAAGCAAGGCAGTAATGACAGGCATGCAGAACTTCACTCCATGGAGTTTTGCTTTCACACCAGTTGTTTTTGCCTGAATTCTGCTTCAGCCAAAATCTGTACTGTAAATGAAATTCTCAGTCTTTTCAGATTCTCATGTAAGCAGTTTGTTACTAGAGTTAATCTAGTTAATTACTGTTAATCTGTCATTCTTCTGAAATCCATTCATAATTCTTTCTCTTGTTCTTTTTTATCTTTTTGGATACTTAGTCCTTGGGTAATTTGCTACCTGTTAACGCTGTGTTTAGTTGAAGAATTCCTGAAGGGAGAACCAAGCAATGAAATATGAATTTCAACTTTTCTGTACATTTTTGGTTTCTAAAATATGCTGTGTAAAGTAGACAGTCTTGTTATTTTGACTGCTGCTTCTGATGTTACAAAGTCAATGCTTACATTGTCAGGCTATTAGTCTTTTTGACACCTTTTAATAAGCATCATTTCAGCATAAGGTCTCCTTCCTTTAGTTTTATTCCTTCCAAACATGAGATGCAGTTCTGTGATAACAGCAGGCCAAATAAATCCTGAGTTAATGTTATAACACAGATACAAAAAAAAAGAAACTGATTTTTAATAATTTGGTATTTTATTTGTAACTTCAGAATAGTGTAAAACTTTAAATGGAAATTTTCATTTGCTACTATTTGGAACTTATAATCCAAATGGTTTTTTCTAACTATGTTCTCAATGGCCAAACACTAAGGACAAGGGAGACAACATGTATAGTGTTTTAACTGGGAATTTAAAATGCCTTTTTTATAATGGATGATAAATACCGCAACACTTTGATGAGAGATCTTCTGCAAATTGGCATATGCTGATCTGTGTTTTTCTTGTTGTATGTTTCTACTATAACTTCAGTGAGAACAGCTGAAGTTTGAATAACCTTTGAATTTCATAAGTTAAGTTTAAAAAGATTGGTTTTCTTTTTGTGTTTCCAATTTCTCGAAAATTGTTATGTAATTTGTCAGTATTAGCCATTTTCCCCTTTAAATAAAGTACTCCTGCAGATTGAAGTCTTTCAGTCTTGTAGATTTACGGCTAGTAATACATGGAAACGCAGTTTTACAGCATCTATAGCGCTATGCACCTGAAAACTACTGATTCTAGAAATGCTGTACAGAACTAGACAATGACTGGGTATTCAAAAGTACATGGAAGGTATGTTAGAAAAAAATGGGTTTACATGTCCCCTGGAGAACTGTCCTAAGCTTAAGTGTTCTCAGTCCTTTTAAAGATTAATATGGTTAAAGAAAGCATGGCTTAAATATTGCTCATTTGCACTGATGTTCACTGGTTTGTAGTTTATAAACAGCATCAACTTAGTTTGTTTTATTTTTACTCTCGACTTTGGTTTCTCGTCTTAACTGACCTGTAGCCAAAGCCAAAACTTTTTATGCATGCCCTCATATTACAGATGAGACATCTCTGAACAGGTCATAAAGCCCTTCTCCCACTCAAAATCTTCAGGGCCCCTTTTTCTAATTAAATAAAGATCTAAAATTTAAAATACTTTGTTCCTTTATGGTATGACTAGCACCTGATTTTCAAAAATTTTCTGATTTTGGACTCAAAGGTGGTTAAAATGCTCTTAGAGATTTTCTAGATAAGGGACACTGTTTTAAATGTTCAATAGTTGTAAAAAAAGAGATCATTAGAAGTATTTAGGCTTGAAATAATCTGGCCATTGAAAGTTATATTTGAAAATGGAATTTGGGCACTCTTGCACATTTTCTTCCTAGTCCAGTACCTTCAGCCTAAAAGTATCCTTTTTCCATGTCAGCCCAGGAATATGTTTTTATCTTGTGAGTTGTAGCCATTTGTCTGGGAAGTCATGCATCTGTTTTCATGAAGCTGCCAGTGTATTTTCTTAGTGCTGGAGCAGAGGTCTCCTCTCCCACTGAAGACATCATTGGTGTTTAAAGCACTCCTACCATTTGCTTCTGCCATATCAGTAGTACGTGATACAGGATGTTGATACCACAAATAATAGTGGCATCCTCTATACATCAAAGAATTCTGTGGAGTGAAAAGAAGGGAAAGATATTACTGTAAAAAAACTACAACATTCAGTGTCTGATTATTTCTTCTTTGTTTTTGATTAATGTGGAGCAATTACTTACAATTTGTGCACTTAAAATTGACAATCCTATGTAAATTCAACTATTAACTTGGATATGTGTTCCATCCCTCGGATAACTTTGTAATCACTGAATTCAGTTGAAGTTGGAAGCGACCTTTGATGGTCCTTTGGTCGAAGCCCCTTGCACAATCAGGGACATCTAGAAGCCAGTAAATGTTTAAAATCAGTATTCTTCAACTCCACTATTTCTTTGGGCTCCTTGGTTAAGTCTTCTGATCACTAACTTTCCTACAATACTCATCTGTCTGAAAATGTTTTAAATTTTTGAAATGAGTTGCAATAATATTAGTTCCTTTAAGGTGGGCATCACTACATCTTGCCTTTCTGAATAGAGGTAATTTTCTGGTGTGTATTCTTGAAACATTTTGTCTGTAACTGATGACAATTTTTTTTTGTTTTATGTTCTGTTCCCAGTTTTAATGTCACACTATTACCAGCACATTCAAAACCAGAAGTTCTCACTTAAATGCAGACCATGTAGGTGTGCATAAATGCCAAATTTTATGTTATAAAAATTAATCAGGAGTGTTGCTGAAGCATCTTATTGTTATGTATTCTCAAAACTATGTATGCATCTTACTGCTATGTGTACTTAAAAGAAAACACCCATTAGTACGGGAGGAAAAATTTTCCACAGAGCTAGATTTGCATTCTCGGAAATTCTGTCAACTGACTTTCTTGACCACATAACAGTTTCCAGAGCTGCAGGTATATTTGTATCCATAATGTTCAAATAGGGATCTAAATTAAAGTTCTGAACTCCTTTACAGATGCACGTAATCATTAGGTGACAGATCTTATAACTTGCCAGTGGCCAGGTTCTATGCCCATTCCCTATGTTTCAGGCTTCCCAGTAAGTGGAGCTTTTGTATTGCTGAAGACAGACCTGTCATTCAATCTGTGACCGACATAAGTTGCTTAAAATCATTTGTCCAATGGCACATCTAAAAATCCAATATATTTGCCTTTCCTCAGGTGTGATTTAGAATAAATGTTCATCATGCTCATGCCCACTGGAGGACCCAAAAATAGTGCTTGCTCTAACCTGTTCCTGAGCAAGAGAGACCTAAACTGACCCTGACTCTTTGCTAGGGAGTTGGGATATACTGGAAAGAGTGTGTACCTAAGGGTGCATAAATGTCACCTTCCACATTGGTAAGGAATCATTAGTAACTGCAAAACCACTTCCTTCTGGACTAAAAAGAAATCTAGATTATTTAAAAAAAAACAATTGCCACGTCCAAAAATAAAAGCTTGTGAATACGTTTTTCCTAGATTTAAAATTTTCAAATTCATTAAGCAAGAGAACAAATTAAATATCTGAGCAGGTCAGCAAGAAATTAGAAATTGCTGTTTCAGGTAACGGCATGGACTGAAAGTGCCTGTGGAGATGTAGGATGAAGCTGTTGAGGTTAGTGGCTTCACTAGCTTTGTAGTGCAGAGGTAAAAAGAAGAAGTTAAAGACATGTCTCTGTATTCTAGTTCAGTGAAACCTTTAAATATCATGTGTGAAGTAATTAAAGGAACAAATGAGATTTTTTTCTGGAAGATTTGAGACACAGCTTGTTATGCAATGGATGCAAATGGGCCTTGTTTATGGATCACAAGCCCAGGTCATAGTCCTATGTGTCTCATTTTTAACATGCGGGCCATTGCCATTTGAAGACTCCTAGGCTGTATTGTATAGAGTATGAAGTATAACACCATTCCTTCTTGTTGATGTTTCTGAAGAGATGCAGCATTTTAGTCATGTTGAATGTGAAATAAAAAAAAATTTAAAAGCAGGATTAGAGCTGACAGTGGCAGACTAACAGAGCTTTTTGAATACTCTTCTAGGGCTAGCACTATAGTATTTAAAAGATATTGGATAAGTAAGTATTTCTGGTGAGTAAAGATATGATGGTGTTGACTTGCCATGGCAGTTTTCTACGCTTCACAATGAAATAACTTGATTGATTTCAGTGATGTTAACTTTTATTCTGAAAAGCAGTAGTGTGAGAACAAAGAGAGGAAAACAGTAAAAACCTTTGTGAATGCCTGTTTGTGGGACTAAGTTTATAAGTTTGTACCACAGACATATTCAGAAGGCCAATTTCCTGTTATCTTTAATATGTTCTTACAGTTGCAGCTCACTACAGGTCATTTCAAAGGGGAAAACTGTAACTTATAAAATCTGATTAACCAGTTGTAAAGAAGACCAATAATCTCAACAGTGTTAGTCTATTTAGGATATCAAGTTACCAGTAATGTCAAATCATTTGTTCTCTCTTGTGCTGCTAACTTTATTATGAGTCTGATCAATATTACACAACTGGGACATTCTTACACTATATACATGAAAACAATTATATTTTCCCAGCTATACTGTAATCAGATTATTTACTTTCAGAGATCTGTAGGTTTACCATGTTTCTTTTGTTTCTACCAAATTAATTTCGTTAACATGAAGTGGGAGGACTCATTTTGAAACCGTGAAAATTTACCTGAAATTGTGTACTGATTCTTTATAAACATAAATTGAATGTTCACTGAGTCTTGTAGTTAAATAAAATAAAAAATAGTATTAACTGTTCAATGCAATACTGAATGTTTGAAAACAGCTCACATTCTAATTGAGATGCACAGCCATTTGCTCTTCCTCAATGCTCTTAATATTTCAGGTTTTTGAAGAAGTGCAAAGTCCTATGTTAGACCTTAGTTTAAGTCCTGAGACTGAATTTTTGCCTGGCTTACAATTTTTGTTTGATTTTTCCGATTAATAAAAATTAGGTCTTCTGTAATGATTTTGGATGTATGCTACTTGGCATTTAAGTATAGCTTGTCTGGCACTGATGATTTATTTTACTTTTTAAAGGCTGTGATTCGAAGTTTCATGGAAGTCTACCAACTTGCAGTTTCCAGAGTTGATATGTTAGTGAGAGAAACAGAGTCTCTTCAGCTTCACATTGTAGCCCTAAAGTCCAAGCTCCAAACAGCTTGTCTTCGGGAAAGTGACCTTACAAATGGTAAGTCTGCTTTTAAAGAAATTTTTGTCATTTGAATGTGGTTTCTTAGCCAGCATCTCCCTTCATGCTGTATAGTTTCTGTATGGAAATACAGTAATATTTATCTATAAATGTAATAGAGCAATAAAACTAGTGTCAACAGAAACCTTTTCTGAAGAGAAAGGGCATGGTAAAAGTTAACACAGTGTTTAATTTTTTCTACTGTATCTTCTACAAGCACCTGCTCATTGCTGCTGGAAAAGTACACGTTGTGAATTTTTACTTTTGCCAGTAGAGTAAATAGTTGAACTTTGGACCTGAAGAATTTTACATCTAGAGATGTAGTATGTTAAAACAGAATGTTACTACCTTCCTAAACAAAGCAGAAAAACAAAGGGTTTATTAGGAGATATGAATTATTTTTAGACAATTGTGGTTATGAATAATACTTCTCATTAAAGTTACAGTGTTAAAATTCAATTTCAGGAATAATTTCTGGTCTAAAAATACTGTTTCCCAGAAAGGTACTTGGATTTGTTTAAGGCTAATAAGGTGATTCTTCAGATTTGAGATGTCTGTTTAGGGGAGGTATTGAATGCAGATGTATTTGTGTCACACAGGCAGGAGGCTGGACACATAAACTGTCATAAATATGTAGCTGACTATCTCTAGAATGAGACTGTGTCAGATGTACAACCTGCATACTCTCAATGTATTTCTGCCCCATCTTTTCTTACTTTTTCACAGGGGGTAAAGGAGAAAGATTTGGAGTTTGTTTTACTGCTTGTTGTTGTCATCCTTCTCTTCCTCCTTTCTTTTCTTCTAGTCTTGTGTAGTAAATGACCATAAAGAAAATGAGTATTGTTTGTCTTTCTTTTTGAAACAGAAGATCTGTAAGAAGAGAGCTGTCACAATGCAAATGACATAAACACACTAGTAAACATATATTCAAAGGCTATGACTGTGGCTTGGCTATGATTGTTTCCAATAGGATTGCATTAATTTCTTATCCTGCTTCTAACAGCACAATGGGAAATTAGTGTGAATAGAAACTGTATTAACCAGTGCTGAATTGCAGTTTTAGCATCCTGAGGTGACAATTGTTGAATGAAAACTTTGTTTTATTTGTGACTGTACAACCTTTCTAAGAAATGAAATTACTTCACTGAAATTGCTTTTTTCCTTCTCCAACCAGACTCTTTTGATGTTTTCTGCTAGGTTTATGTGTGTCTCGCTGAGCCTGTGCCCAGTGTAATTGGACTGCTTCTTTGCCTGTTATGATTGTTTTTGTTGTTTAAATCAAGATGACCACTTGTGTGCTAAAGGTTGGGAAGTCCGCCAAACTTGCAGCAATGTTTGCTTTCATTTGGATTGAGAGAGCTTATAGCAAAGATTATGCTAGTCCTGTCTGTGAAAGGCTATGCTGTGGTCTGATATTTTACAGTGAAAACCAGCTCGCCAATGTTTGTGATTAAGTGCTGTCCTTTTAAAGTAGTTTTTATCTGCATACAGTGTCAATGTAAAGATGTTACTATTTGCATTGTGGAGGGATCTATTTGCCCTCTGGAGAGAACAATAGTTCTTCCTTTAGATGCAGTTTAATTTGAATCTAGGCCTATGCATTAATGGGAAGTGGTTTAAAATTTTAATGTAAAGGTGAAAAATTTCAGAATGAGAGTCCCAAGTTGCCATGAAAAAAGTGTCAGTGGTTATGGTATATTTTGTAGTATTTGGGTTTTCTATAAAACTTGTACCTAATATTTGTAAAAGTTGTCTTGAGCATGACTTTTAATAACTTCAGGCATCACAGCTTTTCAGTGTGACATATTTTAACGTTCCAGTTGATGCTGTTCTGTTCTGATTTTGAGGAAGAAGTTCTGTACTCAATTTCTTTTTTGCTTATTTTAAATGAAGGGGAGTAATGACTGTTGAGCACATATTTGGTTTCAAAATTAGACAAGCTTTGTTTGTTTTAATTCACTATGTTCAATAATATATTGATTGCAGGCAAAATTTTATATGGAGGAGGCAAGACAGCCCTTGGACTGTATCAGTTTCAGGCCTTCATATGACTTATGCTCCCTGAACAGTAACTATTGCTTAGTGCTGAAATATGTTTTTGAAGTCTTCCACTTGTGTATCATGTGTGGACTGTTACCTTATAAAATTGGGTTTTATCTCACGATGTTGTGGCTGTCTCTTTATATCTTATATGCTAGTTGCTTAAGGATCTTGCCCCACCAACACTGTCCATTACATGCAAGTTTGGCCCATTTATGAGTATTGATATTTTCCTTGTTCAGATGGTGTGCTTTCCTAATTGACCTATTTCTACTGAAATTTCATAACTATGTCACCTTTCTTTCAATTCACATCACTTCTCTCTTCCACTGCATTGGGTTTTGCTAATTGCAGAAACAAAAATGATTCCATAAAGCAAAATTGGTGATTCTAACTCTTCATTTTTTATCTCAGATTCTGAACTGACACCTCCATCCTCCAGTCTATTTCTAGTCTGAGCACTTTCCTTCTAGTCAATAGAGTTTAGATTCTGAGATTGCTATATGTGCTCATGCTAATACCAATAGAGAGGAACAGGAAGGGATATGATTATGATGGACAGAGGTGAGATGAACATGGGAAACACTGCTTATGGAAAAAAGAATTATGTGGGGAGAAGTGAAGTCAATAGCAGAATGTCTGTACTCTTCATTAGTGACCAGCTATCTATCTGTCCTGCTGGTCTCTGATGATTCTTACTCTGTGCAGAGAAAGGGCCTGTGCATTTTTAATTCTTGTAACTCTTTAAAATTCAGTATGGCTGAAAAACAGCTTAGGTTTTCTATCTGTCTTCTTTTCTTTTTCTTTCCCACCCTCCCTCCCCTCCCTTTTCTATTGCTTTCTATTCCAGTTTCTCTTCTGTTGGTTGGAAGGGCTTCTGGCTGGCTGGTTTGGGTTTTTTTAAACTTCTGGGTTTTTGTTCTTTACCACATGCTTCTGAAATTTCCCTTACATTTCTAAAATGTCCTTTTCTTTTTTTTTTCTTCTATTAAGAAACTATCTACATTTTGTCATAGTCCTTTCTGCCTATTTCTTATTCAGCAACATCCAGTAATATAAACATCAACTGGACTGTGCTGAATTCTGCTGCTTCTATTAGTTTTAGTTCTTCTTCAGATACATTAGTTTATTATTATACTTACACATTCGTTCAGAGTTGCAATAATAAGTAGACCTTGAACTGAGAGCTTATAGGTGCTGCATTGTGCAGTAGTATGTTCATAAGCAGTCACTTTGTGGGTGCTGCAGGGCGATGTGTCATCATATGTAGTCACATGGTAAGGGTGTGAACCCATGGTGTCCAAGGGGTTTTTGCTGTGAGCGCAGTGTTGCAGGGTGTGGATCCAGTGACTACTGTTTTCCAGTGTGACCTGACACATAGGAGGAATAGTGAACAGAATTCAGTTAATTACAGTATTTCTTCAGAAAGCCCTAAGATTTTATGCCTCATGTCTGTAATGCTGTCAGAAGTTTAAGAATGTAAAGTAATCTGGTATCAGTTCTGGCAAACAAAAGAAGCCACTTTTGTTATGACAAATGGTCAGGTACTTCTTTGATCCTGAATGTGCACTGATCTGATGATATTCTTTCCTTTTTCTGCTTTCACCTCAGAATCAAAGGAGAATAGAAAATGAAGAGGAAAATACAGTAATTTCTAGAGGTCATGAAGAGAGTAAAGCTTTGTGTGTACTGGAGAAAGGGAAATTTGGAGACCCGAAAGGGTAACTTCATATGAAGAGAAAGTGAGTTTCAGGTGGATGAGAAGGCTGAAGTAAAGAGGCCTGTAAATGTAGCAGAGTTCTCTAACTAACCATGAAAACTGATGTTCTTTTGATGATTCTCCTAGCTGAGGTGAAAGTGAAATAGCTTATTGGTCTATGTGACTTTGTATCATATCTTTTTCACCACAGTTGCATCTTTGTCTGTCCTTTGTCTGAAAATGTCTAGTGATTATCAAAGTATTGATAACACAGAAATGGTGGGTTTTGTTAAGGTGAGAGAACCAAGTAGAATGATCTTTTGCATGAAAATGGTGTATTTGTTGTTGAGATCCTAGTTATTGGCAAATGCTCTCATACTTCTGTGTTGGAAAACTGCATTAAGCAAGATGTACACTTTTCTTCCTACTCAAAGCAGTCAGCTCTCAGTTCTCATCATCTACTTGAACCCTGTTCATAGGGGCTAGGGAGAAAAGAAACATTTAAAACTGAAACTTATCAGTTAACAATTCCCCTGACAGTTTCTTCCTACTTAACCAGGCTCGTCAGCGCAGTGGTTTTACATGTCTTTCCCTCATACACTTTGTTTCCTTGTCACCAGTTCAGTTTCTGTTTTATGACTAAGACCTGCATCTAGCAGGGATGCACTCTCCTAAATTTAGAATTATGAAGATGAAACTCGATAGAAAATAAAAATCCCAACTATTTGCCTGTTCACTTGCTCATAAGGGAAGGGCATTTATCGGTGTCATGTTAAATGTCAGAGAGTGTCTTTCATGGGCCAGAGGTGTATCTCTGATGTAGCTGCAGGAATTCTTCACAGATTTGCAAGAAGCAGATATGTCCTGAATGACAACTCTCCTTGGCTTTTTCACTGCATCATGCACACTTGAATTTGGTTTTTGAAAGATTTGGAGATACTGGTTCTTAACTTGCCTTGCAAAAAGTAATTAGAGTTATTATTTTTATTGTTGCTCTCTGTCTTGGTGTGTTTTCCTGGAAATAGTCTTGGACAGAATTCAGTAAATATGGACCTCAATAATAATAACTTTGCTCAGTATTGTTACTTACCAGTGTTTAGTTGCTGTGAAACACGTGAATGTACCTGAAGTGATAGTGAGTAAAGAAAAATCTGACAGGCCCACAAGGAAAATTTCCTAACTATTGAGATGATCATAGACATGAAAGTGTAGAGATATTATCCAAGCAAAAATGGAAAACTCTATTCATTAAAGATTTACTAAGCTCAACAGCTCTATAAGACTGAATCCACCAAGCAGTAATATCTCCCTGAAATTATGTTTTTATTGAAATATTTGCTTTTCTTACCTGACTTAAGTAATTGGGCATCACTTGCCAGCTTTACTGCGTAGCCAAGGAATGCACATATCCTAATGCAAATGCTCACCTGGTAATGTGGTATTGCTTACATAAGTAATAGTTGTAACCAAACAGTATAAATAACGTATTTTAGAATAATAATAATAATAATAATAACAACAACAACCAACCACAACCACCTATATTACAAATAACTTAGAGAAAGGTATTAAAAAACAGTTACACTACTCCAACAACATGTTTGCTATTTTGTAAAGAATGCTTCCTTTTCTATGCTAAATTTTTTTTAATACTCAATATTCTAGGTATGTGAACTTTAAACTTGTCAGACTGTTGTAACATATTTGAAAATTATAGTAATTTGATTAAAATGTTGCCTATAAGGCAAAAGGTTCAGTTAATAGAATCCATATGTAATTAAAGTGCAGAACCAAATGTAATCAGACCCCAGTGACTGGTGCCTTCATATTGATAGTTTTACAGTGGCCTCTGGGGTTGAAAGTTTGTGTTACAGTTACGTGTAGCTGTGCTCCAGAAAAAACACAGTGTAGCTGTTGAAGCAGGTATGACAACATCCCAAACTGATAATCATGCAACAAAAGTAGTTGAGAGTGAATTTCAGGGTGTCTTCCACTTGGCAGGTGGAAGAAGCACAAGACAGCTGTAGTGTCAGAGAGTTGCGTTCTGCAGCAGCAGTGCTATGTAAACATTCCCAAATGAGGGAAGTACGCCCAATGAGAGCAAGTAACAGGGTATTTTTTCAGTATTATAGTTGCTTGATTTGTGTGAATTCTTGTTTTCATCTGAAAGTTATAGACACAACACTGTGTACCAAGCCACAAAAGAAGTTTAAAAAAATTTCCTGAACTTAGGAAAAAAAAATAAATATTTTCTCTGGACAGTTTTAAGAGTCGACATCCTGTGTTAGAGTTCTCTAATCATCACCAGCACAATTTACAATCAGAACACACAGAGAGCCAGTTCAGACCAGCTCATCTGTTGACTTTGGCAGAAGCCCTTAATCTCACTGTGTGCAGCTGCCACTTGAGAGCTGGGGACTCGGCAGAGAGCCGAAGGAGGGTGGGATGCAGGGTTGGTCAAGGCATGAACACATAGGCCTGCTTCATTTCAACAGCCATACACTGCTTTTTTTTTTTTATACTCTTTTCATTTTACAGCCTTTTTTTTTTTTTAAACCTGAAATTAAATGAGGACCTCTCATGAGCCACTGCGCTCCAGGCATAAGAAATTGTAATGTCTGGCTTCCAGAAACTGTCCCGTCAAAATGTGCTTCTGATTAGGTGGCTTAATTACAGCTGTGAAAACAATGTTGATTTAGGCCTCAAGATTCCAGTGCATGTCAGCCGTTATTAGCTAGCCTTGGACTGAAGCCACCATTTTAAAACACTGTACCACTAAAGTCACACACTGCCTGACAACTTTTTATTTAGGCAGAAATGTTGCCAGAAGCAACACATTTTATGCAAAATATTTTTCATTGCACAGATTTCAAATGTGACACAGTTGATGGACATAAAATGAGTAGTTATGGGTGGACCTCACCAAGTCCAAAACATAGCTTTTACAAAAAAACCCCTACCCCAATACCCCTCCCTCCCCCATTTCAAATAGGTTTTCTAAAGTTTGACTGACATAATGCTTAATTTTAATTCCTTTAATTCAGTTTTATTCCAAATCTGGCATGTTGGTTTAACCACCCAATTTTATTGCATCTAAATTTTCCTGACAGTTTCATTTGCTGTTGGGAAATAAAATTGCCATTTTTGCAACATGGGAAATAATGGCTAGTTTCAAAACCAATATGTTTGAAACTTCCTTTGCCTGAAGCAGGTTAAGGCACACACTCAATTTACTTTAGGGGTAAAAAGCTCATTAAATAGTTTTTAATATTTTAATATAATTTAAGTAACTACTTTCACAGTGGGAAGGCTTATTAGGCCCGTGTATTTACACCTGCAGAGAGGTAAATGTTTGGGTAATTAGGTGGTTTCCAATAATTCAGCTTTTCAGTTGCAGGGTTAATGCTGTAAACACTGTAGATAGACACAATGAGTTTGCTGCATTTAAACGTTACATTTCCACTTGTAGCATTTTACTTTCAAGTGCTTAAGAAAGAGGCTTAAGTGGAGTTGGTTTGGGTTTTGTGGGATTTTTTTTCTGTTTTGTTTTGGTTTGTTGTTTTTTTCTTTGTTTGGTCTGTTCTTCAACTCTCCTTAATGACATGAATTGGCTAAGGAATGTGAGAGAATGTGTGTGGGTGTTAACTCTCAGCAGAGGTCGGTACTTTGGAAAAGTAAGATCTACATTCTCACTTCACTGTTGCCATGAAATTCCAAATGTCCATGCTGTGTGGTTTAATGGAAACCATGAAGTTCCTAAATGACCGCAGGTTTGTTCCGCTGTTAAGGACAAAATGAATCTTTCAAGTCATTGGCTGAGTCACAAAAAAGGAGGGTCATGTTTTCAGGAAGGTAATCTCCTTTCCTTTTTTTTTCCTTCATGGTTTACATTTCTATGGCATTAGAAATGTGTTTCTAGTGAGGTACTGGAACTACCAGCTCACAAACAAGGGTCCTCAGTTCCCAGGACTGAAAACAAGACACTTGGAAGCTAAAGTTGTATTCATCTCTTACCCTAAATGCAGGCCAGTGCAACAATTGTACCTTCAGGAGCAACTAATTGGAAATGGATTTAGGGAAAATAATGATTTGGATAAGGAAGCAAGTCTAAAGTATAGGTTCAAGTTTGCCCTGTAAAAAAAATCATCATGCATTCATTCTCTGCCTGCAACAGATTAACCGCGAGCAAGGCAGTGAATGCCTACACTTTATTTTGTTCGGTTTTCAAAGGAGAAATACTGGAATGAGCTAGTCTTCTATTTTCTTTGCAAATGGTAGGTGGAGTTTCCTGAAAACGAATCTTTCAGAAATGCCCCAGTTGCTGTGGAGGGCAACTGTAAGTCAGGAGACAACCATGTGATGGCATTTTCCTTATTAGACACCTTTGCACTTGTCTTTTGAAATGTGTTTCATTGGTAACATGTAGTAACTTTTATTCATCAGCCATATACATTTGCTTCCTGTTTGCTACATACTGCTGTTTCTTTTGCCTTCTTCCCACATCTGTCAAAGGAGCATTTCCAGGACATCAAACTAAAAGAATCGTTCATATATTATTACATATGTCATTAATGCTTCAGTAGAAATGAAAGTATTGGGAGTGCTAGACAGGCTGTTATTTCGAGAACTGGATATTATAGACCAGGACATTTAACCCTGGGAAAAAGTTTTTACAAAAGAACAGAGCCAAGGACACAATTTTACTGGCTTTATAGAAGAAAAGGAATATTCTCTACAAAGGCAGACAAATTCACTTCTTTCCAGACTCAAGGACTTTTACTCAGGCCAGAAGGTGCTTCCTCCTCCCTTTTGAAGAAGTTATTTCAAGAAAGAGAGCTGGGAAGCTTCTGTTATTCCCTGCTAAACTGTGGGTTAAACATAAAGGGAACGTCTGTTTGTTCTGGGACTCTGAATTTGCTGAGAAGTTTTTGGAGAGGATTAAAGCAGAACTGTGCCTGAATGAGTCTAGCACAGATACTTAAATGGTGAGTGAATTCATGCAATCCAGTCTGTCATCTTCCTGATATTTTCTTGACATTTTAAATTTAGATCCTACAAGGTATACTGTTGAGAATAATTATTTTCTTGTTTTGACACCTGTTTCATTTTGTGTTTCAAGTTGAATATGTAAAGCAGTGTTTATAGGGAGGAAAGTCAGTGCTGATATTCAGACATTAACTTTGATAAATAGTGCAAGATATGTAGATGCAACCTGTAGATTGCAGTTCAGTTGATCAAGATGATAGATAATAAAAGACAACGTTTTTTGTTGTCTGTTTGCTGTTCTTGTTTATACCACTAGCTCACTGCCTAGATCACAGGGAAAAAAAGATAAGAGTATGACCTACGGCAGTGTTGCCAGGAGCCTGTCTCTTTCTCAGCTAGCATCAGAAATGCCTGTATGTGCTACATTCACTTATATTGTAGTATGGACAATGTTACATGCACCCATTAAGAAAAATAATAATTTTTAAAATACATATATATATACATGTACGCACACACATGCACACACATATATATACACACATAAGTTTTGTAAAGCAAAATCTCATTTTTAGAGGTTTGTGTTTCCCTCTGGGTGGCACAGAAGCAGTCATAGCCCCACCTCCAGAACATTTGGTGCCAGCGAGCAGTCAACCTTCCCTGCACAGGAGTCAGCTGTCTCTGATGCTCTGTCTCCTCCTAGTCTCTGCTTCTGGTGCACAGGCTGGGGGTAAGGTCATGGGAGCACAAGGCTGGGTATTGTCTCCATCCTAGGTCCCACAGCAGATTTTACTGTCAGAACTAACCTCACTAATCCACGCAGGGGAGGGTGGATCCTCTTCTGGCCAAAGGGAGAGAGTGAGCACAGTAAAGAAAGGTAGCTGCACACTACAGCAGTCTACTTTATTTTGTGCCTTTCTGGAATTTATGTAATCCAAGTGTTTTTCTTTTGGCTTGTTATTGCCCTTTTCCCCTGCCTTCTCCTATAATTGTGCACATTTCCATCCTTTCCAACTGTGAAAAAAACCTTCGCATTCCTTTCTGTGACATGTTTGCAGTAGAGTAATGTATTTCTTGTAAAAATATCTACTTCCATTTGCTTGTATCTTGTACTTTAAGCATAAAAGTTCATGTGACAAAGGAAGAAAAACGAAACCTTTGAAATACAATAGAGAGTATGACTTGCAGAGATAGAAAGGCAGGAAATTCAGTAAGTGCACAAAGCGTAATACTGTTCTTAACTCATAATTTCCTTCCTGTAATGTTGGCATGATTTAAGGGAATACAGACAGCAAGTTACATCTTCATGTTTCTGTTTATTTGGTCTTACATATTTAAGACACACTGTTTAATATTTACCCAACAGTTTATTTATCGATTTATTGGTTTTGTTTTTAAGTTATATATAACAACTTTTCATTAAATTCTGTGAAACACAAATTATGAAGAGAAGGCACAGTTTTTCCAGCTGATCGTAGTGAGGACCTATTTCCTCCAGAGACTGAACTCCGTGAAGCAGTTTGACCTGTTGAATAAACTAATCATTGAACAAATTTCTAAAATGTGAAATGAGTACTCCATAGGGTAAAGAGCTTCACTGTCAGCTAAAAGGATATCATGATGATAATAATCTTGATTATTCAAATAATATTAGTTTTCTTCAGTTTATTTAATAGTTCAGTTAAAGAAAGGGATTGAGAAAGAAATGTGCTTCTTAAACTGTAATTTCACTTCCCTATTTTACAAGAATTTGGGGGTTTTGTTAACTTGCTTCAGAAATGCCACCTTTTGGAAAACAAGAAGCCTCCTTTTGTCAAGCAATCGATTCACCTCTTTTGTTCTTCGTGGTGGAAGGGTGGGTACCTTTAAAACGAACAGTGAGTAATAAAATTTACTAAAATATGGTCAAGAATAGTGTGGTTTATCACCAGCATTCCCTGATATATATGATAAGGAAAGCAGTGAAATTATTAAAATGGAATGATTCCATTTAATCCTCTTCAGATGGTGCAACTCCTCCGCTTGCTAAAGGAATTCCTCTTTTTAGAGAGGCACCTATAGAATTAAAGCCACAATGATTTATGACACCACACTTTTGGATCTGGGTCTCGGCTGAAATTGGCTCATAAGCTCATAGTTCACCGAGTAAATGTTGCCATGAAGCTGGCATTGTAATATTTGCCTCTCTTAAATTTTTACCATCACCAATACTTTGAAAGCTTTTTATCCTATCTAGATGTGGCAGGTGATTTGACACATACAGCCTCTGAAGGCTGGAACCACAATAATGAAATAATTCACTAATTTTTCAGCTTTTGTAGAGTACCGAGGGCCTTCTTTGATCACAGAAGGATCATCTTATATGGTGGTTATGTGCTAATGGTCAGGGGCCTGTTAGTCTTTCAAAGCCTGTATGACATCAGGTTTCCTTTCACATGGTCCGTTAAATCCATTGCTTTCTTTTGGGAGTCTGAACGTTAAATATTGTCACTTAACCAGGGCTTTGCGAAGCTTCCTAGCACTTCAAGTCATCCAGTTTAACTTTAATTTCTATATGTGAAAACATCCTATTTCTTTAAGTATTTCGAGTTTAATTTAATTACTTACTGAAGTTTACTACACTTTAAAGATGAGATTTTTAGAAGACTGTAGTCTAAATGGGAGTTCTGAGTAAAGGAATTTAAGGTATAATTCTGGAATGTACAAGGCACACCAAATTACTGAAACACCTCTGTTCCGGTTTTTTGGTTGTCTTTTTTTTTTTTTTTGGAAAACCTAGATTTTGAAAGTTGTGTTATATCTTTCTTGTTTTGGAANTTTTGTTTTTTTTTTTTTTTTTTTTGGAAAACCTAGATTTTGAAAGTTGTGTTATATCTTTCTTGTTTTGGAAACCAAAAACTGAAAAAAACTCTCCCAAGTCTTCCTCTGTGTTCTTTGTGACTCTTTTGATAAAAGTTTTACATACATGATGAAAGTTTGGAGTGTTGTATGTGTTGGTGGTTTCTGGGTTTTGGGCTGGTTTTTTATTTGTTTGTTTGTAGTGTTATATGTGGTGGTGATGTCTTTTTTTGTTTGTTTGAAGTTTTTTTGTTGTTTTTAACCTTGTGCTTTCAGAACACACATTTGGCTTAAATATATATGAAAGGATGAAATTCTGTAAGCATTTTTTAAATGTTTATTCACCTAAAATATGATCGGTATGCAGAAAATATTAGTTCTGTTTGCTTAGTGGACTCAGTTGAACTGCATATTCAACCTCTCAGAAAGATATGATCTAGTACCTGGGCTAAGACCAATTCTTGGATGCTGTGCTCAAGAATCTAGTAAGTATAAAAAGTTCTGCTGAAGTAATTATTAGATTATTTAATTTCAGTCTGAAACATAATTGTATATATATATTTGGCCAAAACCGATAGAGACAGTAAACCTAGCTCACCCACACTCAAGTTGTTTATAACTGATAAGCTTGATTCCTTGCCCAGTTAATGTAATTTGGATCTTGGATTTACAGAAGACCTGCACACTAGCCATCAACTGCAACAGGGTCTAAAACATTTTTTCTAGACTATTCAGATATCACCTGATACTTTATAAGCAATACTGCTGGAAAGCCAACTGTTTTCCCTCACCATTACTGTTATAAAACTACCCTTTAGAACTCTATTGAAGATACACTGCTTCAGATATTGCATGTAATCTATGGGAGAAGGAATAATTCCCTCCTGAAGTTACTTCAACTAAGTTTTTTTAGGGATCAATGAACATCAAAGTGCTTGACTTGAATAAGCAAACAAAACTTAGAAAATGATGCTAAACATGCAGGGAGCCAAGTGTACCTCTTCCTGGTGAATCTTTCTGTAATCCAGTTTGTGGGGGAGTGGGATGGAGCCCTTATCAGGATTTTGACTAGGAGGTAGCAGCCTACACATCTGCAGTGGGCTGTCCAGAAAATCTACTTGCATTGGCCAGTGCTAAAAGAATGGAACACTTTGTTTTCCTAATAGCTGATGATTTTAATAATAAACGTTCATTTTGAGAAAATTAAATTGGCAGTAATATTAATTCATCTCTAAACATATGGTATAAGTCAGTCATTCTTTAAAAGATCAGTCAGGGTCTTTTAAAGAGACTACTCAGTTTAATACAATTACTTAGATTAACTGAGATTCAGATTAGCCTGTAGTCTAATGCAATTTCAGATATTCTGACTCAAAATGCAAATGTTTGTGTTTTGGATAACAGACTCTAATCAGCCCGTTTTTCAGATAGGAGCAGATAGGTTGCATAAACCGTGTCCGTATCTGGTTTATGCTCCTAGTTCCATTGTCTCCAAACAGTGAACTTAATCTACACTTTGGTAGCAGATAGTAAAGGCTGTCAGTTCTTGTCATCAGCATTTCCCACGTCACTTCAGGATTACGGACAACACCAGATTATAATCTCAATACCTAGTGAGCCAAAATAGCTTTTTGTTCACTAACAAAATCTAGTGTAATATTTTTCTCTATGAGGCCATATATGTCTCTGACACTTCATTTTAATTCTGAGTAATGCCATTTTCCTACATGGAATTTGAGTGAGGTATTCACTATATTTTTTTTTCATTGCTGCAAAACTATCCACTTCTGCATCAACAGCCTCTTCCAGAGGTGTGTGAGTTCCAATTCCTTATGATTTGCTGCTTTTCACTACCTTTCTTAAGGATAAGTTGGTTGTATATTCTCAACATAAGTTCCTGTCAAGAGAAGAGTTTGTTTTACACCTTAATCAATGTATTTCCTTTTTTTGTTTTCCTTACTTCACGCTTAGGACTTCTCTTGAGCTTCTACTTTCTACAGTCTTGATGCCTGCTTCTCTTTGTGAAAATAAGATTTCTTGTGTGCAAAAAATGCCCTTTCAAAGACTTTTAAAGAGAACTGCAAGGGGACTTTTCCCTGTAGATATGCTGGGAAAGAAAACAGGTTGCATAACCTATCTGAGTTTGCTCTAGCAAACCAGAATCTTAAAGGGCTCTGTGGAAACTCTTTTGAGTCCTGTCTAGATGGAATTGCAGTATTTGAAAGGGGCCTGTAAGGCCCCTAGAAGGTATTTACTCCAGTGGCTTCTGTAATTTCAATCTCCAAACACCAGTGCTCAATCCAGACTCTTCCACTCTCTTCAGCAAAGAGCTCTTGAGCATCATCAATACTTACTACGTACATATTGACTTTTTAAGGGACTTTTCTGACATACTACATATATTTATATACAAATATAGTTGAGAGAACTAGTGATCAAATTGAAGTATTCTCAAGGCATCTGTCTTGCAAACAGTGAGTTGCATGTTTGTTCTTGTTTTTAATAAGCTATCAAGCAAATCCTAAAATGTTGATTTCCATTTTTTAATAGTTAATTTCTTTTATTAGCTACATAGATCCATATTTCCAAAAATATTCCTTAAAAATATTCCTAAAAAAATGCTGTATATTTGGCAGAAATGTGTAGCAACAATTAATCTTCTGAATACCTAAAGATTTTTTAATGCAAGAAAGCTGAAGCATAGAGACACTTTGTTTGCAGACCTTCCTCCTTTATGTTGTTATGTGCTACTATTGTAAGTAATTATTCTTTCCCCTCTTTCCCCTTGCAATCAAATTGCTGTTACAATACGTTTTTGTTAAGTAAAAAGTGATTAAAGTATTTTACCGAATCAGGGTAATTTCTTTTTTTGCCCAAATTTCTGTGATTATTAGCTCTAGGATAGTATTTGGTAAGAGATACATAAATGCACCGCTGGCAAAGGTCTGCTGTCCTTGTCCCATTTAGTAGCAGAATGCCTAAATTATAGTTGCAGAGGTTCGTCGCGAGCAGACAAAAAGGAAGGTAGCATTTTGCTGTGCGTGAGCAGTTAGAGGGCAAGCAGACACCGTGCACCTTGACCACCTATTATGAAGCTCTTTGCTGCAATGTCAAGTGAAAGCGAGTTAATTGGGTGAAGCTGTAGAGCATGTTAGGGGCATGGTAAAGGGTTGCTGTCTGACAGCTGAATGTCAGCAGAAGCTAGTGAAGTGTGGCTGAGAGACAGAGACCTGTCACAAAGTTCATGTGGACTGTAGCACAGTTAGGGAGATGAAACGTGGTTCTGTCTCACTTTCTCCCTCATTGCATTCAAGCACCTTAAGATTTCACACTGTATGTGTCAACCCTTGTTCTCTAAGCTGTTTTCTCCTAACACTTCTGCATTCAAATGATTGGACAGAAGATGCTAATGTTTGGCAAAATGAATGTAAATATACTTTTTTCCTTTTTCTGCTAGAGCGGCAGTATACATGCAACTCAGATGAAACTTTGAAGGCTTACGTCAGACAGTCACACTGGATAGGAATTCGGATGATGGCTGAATACATTTCTCACGAGAATATGAAGTTTGACACTTTAACTAGTGGAATAGGGACTGTTTCCCCAGAAGAACAGGCTATGGGGGGGGGACTATTTTGTGAGCCAGTGGTGCCTCAGCATGGTGTCTTGAGTCTTTTAGTCTCTGACTGTAATCCCCTTCTTCCCATCTGGCTAGAAAGAAAAGGAGAGCTGAGAGGGAAACCAGAGTGACATACTGATCTAAGGCAACGAGAAGGTGGGGGGAAGGTCACATAGTAGGAAAGCCTTCCTTGGAAGCAATAGAAGCACCAGTTAGAGGCAGTGATGATCTCACACACTGCTGTGAAACACAGAGTGGTGTCGTAATAGTAAGTGTAGTGTACATTTCAGTGTTGTTTGCAGCATGCAGCCCTAAGTAAAGCAATGATCAATTGGGTTGGCTACCCAGATTCAAAATAAATAAATAAAAGTTGCTTCCTTTCTTGAAAAGGTAGAAAGACAGTGGTAGGTATCATGGGTACTAAAGAATTTGGAAACTGGGATTGAAATCAAAACGGACTGAGCAGTTCACAATGGAAAAAAAGAGCATGGCATTGTTTGTCTAGTATTTTGGTGTTATTAGTGCAGTGCAGAGAATTTGACCTAAAAATGGGAAACTTCCTTGTGTATTCCAGTGAAGCATCTGGAACAAAGACTTACTGTATAAGCTGTGTGTGGATTTTGGCCAAAATTTTTATAAAACTTCAGAATTAGCTATGCAGAACCAAGTTATTTGTCTTTTAGGCAAGAAAACATTGAAGATAAAATGTTCATCTGGTGTGATAATGCTTCCAATCCTGTGTATTCTTCAAATGTACCAGGTTTAAATATGTTTGAATGAAACAGGATTTTCTTTTAGAAAAACAAATACAATATATAATGAAATCTTTCTCTTGATTGCTTTTAATTGAGCCTCTAGAGTGTGATTTCACAGAATGAATTAAATGCAAGAACATTAGGAAAGTAAGAAAAAATTGTAATTTCCAGATATTACAGACTCATCTTTGTTTAAAAACTCCTGAAAGTGGAAGAGGGAATTCTTCATAATGAAAAAAGCCATTAGTATTGTTGGCTAGCAGCACCCAAAGTGTGTTGTGTGTCTACCTCTCTGACTTAATATGTAATGAGTTGGCAGCCCATTGAATTATTCTCTGATAGCAAATTGTTTGCAGAATCCAGGCAGGAGTGCTGACAATTAAAATTTATGCCGAATGTTACCGTTTTCGTACATTGTGTCGGAGCACCAATTTAGTCCTACTCCCTCAGCATACAGACTTGTAAGATCAGTGACCTGGAAGCAAACTTTCCAGTTTCGGCCAGCATACATGCAGGCTTTGAAAGGGATTGTAATGCTGTGTTGCACAGACATCCACAATTAACAGTTTCCATTTTAAGTACCAGTTTGTAGCATTTTATGTGATTATATCACTGAGAGTAAGAAGTTGCTCTTGGAGTTGCTTGTAACAGGAAAAAAACCCAAGAAAAGTGCAGCGTACTGGAAGTCCATTGGCATTGTCTGGAAAAAGGCAACTCAGTTTTGGAAATAGCAGTGTGAGTAGGAGGTTTTGAATGATCTGACAACGTACATCTTTCTCTTTAGGGAAATAGGATTTCCACATAAGTGCTGCAAAATGGTTATTGAAGACAGTGTTTTTTTCTTTAACACTTACTGGAATTGCTATGCTGCAGTGAAATGATGCAAGCTGCATAGGTGGGAGAAGCTGAAAAGAATATTATTGGACATTTGATTTGCTGTCTACTGGTATTACTGTGTATTTATATGTTCTAGAGTTGGGCTGAGAGGAGTGGGTATCAGAAATCAATTGTGGTTTCTCACTTTTCTCTCACCATTTTCTGCATCTGTGCTTAACTTACTCTGGAGAACTAGGAAGTGCTACAGCCTTTCCAGGGATTTTAGGGGTTGCTAGAATTCTGAAGCATCTACAGCTTGCTCCTGTCTGCACTTCCGCTTACTGTCAGGCATCCTCACATACCTAAGTGTCCTGTATTCTGATAAATTCCAGATCATATTTTGGCCTTGTAATTCAACAGTTGTGTTTCATTTACATTAAGATATAACACTGAATTTGTTATTCCACCTACATCATCACAGAGGGAGGGAACCGTCATAACTTCTATTCAGTATTATTCTCTATGTGCTTTTGTCTCTCATTTGTTCTGTTCTGATTCTAAGCAGTTTCATGGCTTTTTTGCCTCAGTTGAGGCCAGTTGTTATTGTATGCATAATCCAGAAGCCTTAATGCACAAAGAACTTATCACTATTTACTATTCCAATTTTTAATAGTTTTTTTTAAAAATAGGGGTTTTTTTATGAGATAGCGTATTACATGTCAGAAGAAAGCAGAAGAGAAGTTTCGGCTACTGTGTTTTGAAATTGAGTATTTGAAAGCAGTTTGAAGTGACTGAAATTAGTGGTGGGAAACCTAAGGACTGGAAGAAGTTATTGTAATAACATTCATAGTTGAGGGAAATTGAAAAGCCGTAGCGTGATATTATAGTGGAAATCGTACAATAATATTATCTTTGTGTAGATTTTGAAGGCTGAAGCTGTTCTGATTTGCAGCTTCAGCTGTAGATTTTGCTCCTACAATTGAAGATAAACAGCATACTTTTAACAGTTTATTTCCTTATGTAATTATCTGTTTGGACTTCTGTCTTAAGATATGCATAGTCTTCTAATTTCAAGTGTCCAGCTGTGCATATTGTTCCACAAATATGGATATACAAAAGCAAAATGGGTGTCTTTGGTCACAACGTGATGCTTTCGGGTAGGCTGATATTGCAATAAAAATATATGTAAAGATATAAGAGATGATGGTATGAAAATATTTCTTCACAATACCATCATCATAAATCAACCCACTATAAATGAGTTTTAACTATGGTAAGACAATTCATATATCATTACACAACCTTTAAACTAGATCCTGAACTTGATTGTAGGTTAATCACAGAGAAACTTCAAAACCAGAAGAACTGGTTTAAAAATCTTTTGCATGCCTAATAAAAAAATTGCTTGAATAAACAAAGGTTTAGAAAGCAATTATTCCATAATATAGACTAGCTTTCCAATTTTTGGTCTTTGAGAAAACATGTTTTATAAAGCAGGGCTACCAAACTTTAAAAAATGTGCATAGGACATGACCAATTACAATATTATATAAATATTTTGAAAGCATATTTTTGCAACACATATGCATCCTAAATATCTATTTACCTGGTGAAGTGTAGCATTTCAGATGGAACCGTGTACAGCTTACAGCGTAAATGAAAGTGCTGTGCTAAAGATTTACCTGAATAGACACCTTATTTAAGATACATAATTCCTCTTTTAAAAATTACCTAAATGCATATTTATATGATGGATTATCATCACAGCTCTGGCATAGTCGTTTGAGTTTGTCAATTTAATACATGTTTTAGAAAGGTGTCTAAATACAATAATGTTGAAAGAGGTCTATTGGGGGAAATTATAACTGCCTTTAAAATTCTTCTGTAAAGGTATGTGTTCAGACAATGAATGCTATAACAGTTCTGAGTATTTTTTCTTCTAACCTATAGAAACCTATTTTTATTCGTCTTGAGGATACATAAAGATACTGGATCAGTATCTTTATATACCCAGTTCTTATGAGTAACAGCCAAAAAATTTTTTTTACATCAATCACGTTGCTATTAAATCTGATTTCCCTTCTATTCAATGACTAGTATTCTGTTCTTTGTAAGAAGTACAGCATAGGCTCTAGATAACTAAACCAGAGCTTTTTTTTCCCCCAACAGTGAAGCTTTTACTGTAACATAGTCTATTGACTTGCTGCCAATCATTAAGTTTCATACATTTTTTTTGCAACTCTCAAAGGAAATCTGATTTCTTATCTCTTTACTGGGATTTTGATGCCATATTCTAAAAAAAAACCCCTTTCTACAGCTTGAAAAAAAGCAATATGCAAGTGTAATCATAGCATGAGATTTTTCACTCATTGTGGTATGCTGATTAATTGAGGTGTTGAAAGCAATACAAACCAATATGTTTAAATTTGTCCTCAATATTTGTTATCCAGAGTGAACCCCATTTGTAGCTTGCAGCTTATTGATTTAATTTTTTTTACATGTGGAAGTCTTTTTAGAATGTCACAAGTTGTTTGCATATTTCAATACTGTCATAATGTTTTTTAATGAATGATTCTTATTTTAGGGAGAATTTTGTTTGTGTGGTCAGCTGATTAAAATGTACAAAGAGCAGACTGTTAATTGGTGTAGTAGCCTTCACTGAAATCGCATTTCAGGTCTGCTGGTACAAATGCAGCAAAGCTCATTTGTGCATTGGCTTTTTAGTGGTTCTTATTGGGTAGAGAGTGAGCCCGGAAGGACTGAAAAACTACATTGTTACACACCTTACTTGCTAGTCCTGCTGGTTATCTCATCCTCATCAGCCCTATAATTTAGAAAAACTCAGAGAACTGCCTCATTTTAACTATGTGCTTGAAACAGTCATCTAAATTTGCTACTCTGTGGGTTCTTGATGAAGGTCTCACAGTTGTTTACAGTGGCTGCAGTATAGCTTGTGGTGAATCAGGAAATCAAAAAAGTCCATATCAAAGGGAACTGCCGAAGTAGGTGTTAGAGGCAACAATTGATTTTTCTCCAGCAATAGTAGCAGAAGAAAGGGGAATCTTTCATGAATGTGTCTTTATATGTATGATTGAGACTGGATTTGTTGAAATATGAATATACACACACCCTTCAGCCTCTCTCCAGATATCTATGAGTATGTGTAATGGAATCTGTGTGTCTGTATATAGGGGTTTATGCCTCAATGTCATTCAGGGTGTTAATTATTTTATTTCATAATTATGCTTTGCATGTGATGCTTTCACATATCTTAAGACCTGATGAAATGTTTGTTATTTTCACATCTGATAGTGCATTGGTAAAGGCAAAAGAGCATTATGGCATTGAGTTTTCTTAAATTTGTTTAGGGGGATACAGAATGTCTTTCTTTACCCTTTTTTAAAGAATTATTAGTACTGATATACTGATACTATCCATAGTCTTTCAAGGTAGGATGCCTGATGTTTTGGTGCTGGAAGTTCTTTAATGTTGAATTTTAACTAATCTAACCTTTATATCCATTTGACTGAATGTTGAGACTCATTGAAGTATGAATCATGTTCCCATCAATGTACATTCAGTGTAGATTTTCTGGCCACTTTCTAACAGGCTAACATTTGAAGAGTATTAAGTGTTTGATTTCAATTGATGATAAAATATATTTAAAGGTAAACGAATACATTCCATGGTTAGCATGGCATATGTTTCCTAATAACAGGGAGTGACAGGGAGACGGTAGAAAAAGTTTGTTTATTTGATTTTAAAAAAATCTGGAAATTATAATGAAGAGGGTTAAAAGTTCTCTGTGAGTATTTGTAGCACTTCAAATAAAGTAGGTTATTGTTTTCTAACACTTACTCACGCAGAATAGCTGAGAAAATGTCCTTTGTTTCTTTTTATTAAATATGACTATTGGTACTCAGGTACCATGAATTTTAAGTAAATGTTTAAAACAAAAAACAAGCACTTGCAAATACTTCATATACATACCTTTGTGAAAGGTATTTAACAGTAAATGTAGATTCTCTTTTGCTTTGTTTTTTATTCTTTATTTATCATTCCAGGAAACAAGAGGGAGTGCAAACATCAGCATGGCTCCAAGCTAGAAATTCAGCCTGAGCAGAGTTCTAACCCAGACTTTTTGGCATTGCAAGCTAAACCTGACACATCGTCGAGTGTTATGCAAAACAGAGACAGTTCTCTGTCTTCAATCTGTTTCTTCAGCCTGGATGTCACATCCAATCCCAGAAGAACAATGGAAAATGGATTTTCAGATTCTTAGTATCAATAATCTTTTAGAAGGGAAAAATTATATTAATGTAAAATGCTGCAATTAAAGTGTAATTTTGTTGCTATCTTTGAATTGTAGTTCAGCATTTGTATTTTTTGACATTAATTTTACATTTTTATGAAAATGTGCATTTGTATGTTCGCATTTCTGCACTTGTCATTTTTGCATACTGAAGCAGTTATTTCTTTAAACTTTTATTTATTTCAGTTGTTCATTTTTTATGTAGTATATTTTTAAATGTTAAAGAATGACACACTTTGGGTAATTTTCCTCAGTCTTAAAAAAAAATCAATAAGCCATTTTAGTCTCTATCTATCAAAGTTGTTTCATACTTGTCTATTTTAAAGCAGGACTGCAATACTTTAATAGGATTGAGAGAGCTATTTGAAATGTATGCCAATGATTCCTGTCATTTCATGGCAGCCCTGCCATGGTTCACTGAGCCCCCTCTTTTCTCTTGTCAGCTCAACTGAAGACAAGCATTTAGTTGCAAACTTTAAGCAGGTTGTGCAAAACAGAAATGATGTGACTGCTTCTCTTCCTGCACAATAATGTCACTGCTGGTCAATGTGAGAAGGTCAGGTTGCTCCTTGTAAAGCTACATGATACCACTTGCCTATTTGAACAAGTTAAGTTAACCACTGAATCTGGTCCCTGCAGGCGCTGAAAACTCACCCTTTTATCAAGTCTGCATTTCATAAGAAAGAAGAACAATTGTGGAGGGAGGATTTCTGATGATATGTTTATATACTTTATAAGGACAGTTCCCAAACCAGTGTTGCAGGTAATATATTTAGTTTAAACTGAAAGACTAAAAAGTAATGGCTGTTTTGACCTTCAAATAGACTCCTTTTTTGTTGTTGTTGGTAGGACCCAAGAGTGACGCCCATCTTTGATGCTGACAGAATTTAAAGCAAGGCCATTGCCCTGCATTTTCTGCCTTGTAGCACACAAAAGTAAAATTGTATGTCAGGCCGAGATGTCGGGGAGCTGACAAGATGCCCCAGTGACATTTCAGCTGGAAAGAGCAAGTGTCTTGCAACCAAGTGGTCAAATATCAAATAATAGGTCAAGCAGGAAGGAGCTGAGTTCTAACCACAAAGAGGTTTCTGGTAACTTACTTGACAAGCTTTTGGGTGCTTTGTGGCTTGACAAAGTGATGTTCTGTTGGGTATCGCTAGACAGACTGTTCTTTATCGCCTTCAGAAGATCAGACATTGACATTGATTAAACTCTTTAACCCTTAAAGGTTAAATCCTAGCAGTTTCATCATTGTGAATGAAGAACAAAAGAAATTTTGTAATATACCATTTGTTTTCATATTAATCACAGAACTCCCTAGTGCTATTAACTTTTGATGTGCTGTGTAGTTTTTGACAAAAAGATTGAGTGCAAAATCTATATAATAGATTGTTTCTCAGTATGGGCTAGTGATACATTAGAAAAATAATATGCATTATGGAATTTGTAATTTCTTCTAATGTATCAAATGTAGGATTTGATTTTAAGGCTTCATGACTACTACTGAAGTTCGGTTTTGGATGGAAATAATATCTGCATAAATGATATACCACTTGAAATGAACAAATATTCCAACTACCCTTGTTTTCAGGTTCTGTAGAATCATAGAATATCCTGAGTTGGAAGAAACCCACAATGATCATCAAGTCCAAATCCTAGTCCGGCAGGGGACAATCCATGAGTTACACCATGTGCCTGAGAGCATTGTCCAAACGCTTCTTGAACTCTGTTAGGCTGGTGCTATGACTGCTTTCCTGGGGAGACTGTTCCAATGAGCAGACACCCTCTGGGTGGAAATCTTTTCCCTGATATGCAACCAACACCTCCCCTGACACAAGTTCAGGCCATTCCCTTGGGTCCTGTCACTGTCACCATAGAGAAGAGATCAGTGTCTGCCCCTCTGCTTCCACTCCTGAGGAAGTTGTAGACTACAACGAGGTCTCCCCTTGGCCTCCTCTTCTCCAGGCTGAACAAACCAAGCCACTCCTAATATACCTTTACATTTTCAGCATAGCACCTTTAATCTAAGGTAGCTTCAAATTTTCACATATTCTCTGTTGTGCAGTCCATTGCTCACAGCCATGATGTGCATGTATGTGTGTGTATTAAGACAGAGCCATGAAATGCCAAATAATAACTCCTGCAGAACTCTTACACGCAAGAGTCAGCTGACAGAAGAAGAACATTCCTTTTCTTTATGCATTTAGTCCTCAATACTGAATAAAGTAGTTTTCGTTTTCCTCCAAGTGTCTTGGCTCCACTCTTTCCTGACAGTGTCTGTTCTTAAAGGCACCACAAGTACTGTATTCTGCTCTTCCAGATTTAATGTCAAAAATCTGTTGTATTAATATGAAGAATGCAAGAGTGTATCTCACTGATGATTTTCCTCTCTACTATGCATAAACATATTTATGCACTTTTAAAAATATATTCTCATGGTACTCTATATGTTGAGAAAGAAAGTGCCTGTTTTTTGCTACATGGCCTCAAACTGCTGAAGATTTACAGAGTATTTCTCCCTTTCTCATCATCACAAGTGTATGTGGTATTGTGCATGTAAAGACAGAAAGAGGATTTCTTTCTGAAATCCGTGTCTTACTGAGAATAGGACTATGTCCTCCAGTTACTCCAGTTACAGCTCCCAGCATGGGTTTATGTCATTTTACAGGGACCATAACAATGGCAAACTGACTGTAGTTAGTAGGAATGATCTAGCAAGCTATCATTTCTCACAAAATCTGGCTTGTAAGTTTTCATTGAAGGAGAACATCTACCTCATTCACTCTATTTAAATATTAACTGTGAGCTACAGACTATTTTTGTTCAAGCTATCCACTTGGAAGGGACTTCAAAATACCTTTTGCTTGGCTGTGTGATGTCCCATTTGTAATCAAAAGCTCCTCTTTCTTATATTGTGAAGAAGCTGAGAGTAGTAAACTGAATGATCTTTAGTGTGATACCCCTGAATTGCTTTTCTATGCATCTGATAAATTGAAATCTGTGATAAATTCCAAAAAAATAGAAGATCCCCTGTTTGTAGTTTATAAATGTAGTTTGTCGTTTACCAAAACATATTTTTCCCTATCTTTTGGGGACACAATAGAAGTCATGCTTGTGTAGAATGTGGCAACACAGTTCAGCAGTTCTCAAAAGAGCATCCTGATGGTTTTGCATCATCTGCTCTTTCTGCCTTGCTTTGACAATTACAGAGTTTGAGACCTCAATTCTTACTTTCAAAGCTTTTAATTTTTAGGGCCTGGGATTTGAAGAGGACTACTTCTACTTGTATAATCTCAGCTCTGACATCAGCACTCCTCCAGGAGAACCACCAGTGTCCTTAGAAGAAAGCCTATGTTTGGGGGGGGCTAGAATATTCTCCATATTTTTTGAATGTGGTACAACAAATGATTGGCCTCAAAATTAATATTAATTTATTTACCCACTAAACAACTAATTTATGAAAAGAGACTGTGAAATATATTATTTCTTCCCTACAGTAGGTTTTTATAGCTGTTAGTACAAGCTGTATGTGCCTGTGTGCACACATATGTATATCTTTCTCAGCAAAGATTCTGGTTATTGGACTGACTGTGTTATCATTCCACACACTCGAAGCAATTCCTACTACACCAGTAGTACAGAGGGGTTTTGGCTGCTCCTGTCTCCCACAACTGTTCGCAAATTCAGCAGACGTTTACTGCCTGTCAAGTTGGATAGACATTTATGGGAGTGTCCTCCATTGTAAAAGATCTTGAATGCCTTTACCAAGTCAATGCAACACAGCTGAGGTTTAAAGGCACCCCTGAAAATCATGTATTCCAGCACCTCTGCTCAGAATAGAGTCAGCTACAACAGGCTGATGAACATGTCCAGTTGTGTTGACTATCTGCAAAGATGGGGTCCCTTTTGACAGCCTGTTCCAGTGTCCAATCACCCTCAAAGTAAAGGTGGTTTCTTCTTATATTGAAATGGAATTTTATGTGTTTCAGCTTGCACTCATTGCCTTTTGTCCTGTCACTAAGCACCACAGAGGATAGTGTAGCTCCATTTGTTTATTTTGCAGGTATTTATACAAGTTGGTAAGATCTCCCTGAGCTTTCTCTTCCACAGGCTAAGAAAATCACAGCTCTCTCAGTCTCTTCTGATATGACAGATGCTCCAGTCATTTTATCCGTCATCTTTTTGGTCCTTCACTGGACTAACTCCCATACTTCCATCTCTCTCATGTACTAGGGAGCTCTGGACTGGAGCCATTATTCATCAAGTTCCTGTCAGCCCTTCTCCAGTCTGTCAAAAGTCCCTCTGGATAGCAGCAAACCCTTCTGATCTGTCAACCACTTCTTCCAGCTTAGTATCATCCACAAACTTGGGGATTTTGCACTGATCCCATTATCCAGTCCATTTACAATGCTTTTAGTCTGTATTGGTCCCCATGTAGACCCCTGGGGTACACCACTAGTGACTCGCCTCCAGGTGGACTTTGTGAGACTCATCACAATCCTTTAAGCTCACTCAGTTCAGACTTTAAAGTTCAGACAGTTTTAAAGCTGACTTACTGCCCATGTATCTAATTCATACTTCCTTACTCAACAAGTGGGACTTTTTTTTTTTTTTTTTAAAGGGCTCTCCAAGTTTCCAAACACTGCTAAAGCCCTGGATTAAGTGAAATGCAATATTTTATATAACCTCTTTGTCAATTGGGTCAGTCTGATCATTTGATCACTTACAGGAGCACCTGATCATTCTGCTGTCATTCTGAACTTGAAAGGTTTTCCAATTCTTCCTTGATGGCACATGGGGGAGAAACAAAGATAAATTTGCATGTGCTATAACTTACCTCCTAAAAAATATTTAAACTTTCTTCTGATATTCAAAATTGCTTTAGTAGCATTTTTCTTCTGATGTTTTTTGTAGTTCTTTGATTATTCTCCAGTGAATAAACCCCAAAAAGCCTCTGGCAGCTTCAGTGTTCTGTTCAAATTTATATGTGAAGAGCGCTTCTCTTCCACTGCTGATGATGGAACACCAAGCTTACTCAGCATTTCTCTTTCCATTCTGTTGTTGCTTGGCCTTGAAATCCAAACTAACAGAAGAATCTTCTTGGACATTATTTCCTATCTTTTCATCTTGCCCAGCATGAAAAGTTAGATTAAGTCAAGTTAGATTTTATCTAACTTGACTTCACTTTTGTCTTCATAGTCTGATCATTTCTGGACAATCATTTTGCATCATACTTTCCAGATGACCTAAAAATGTAGCTCAGTATTTACTCAGAAACTGTTTAAGTGTCTTCTTTCCTCTTTGCTGAATATTCAACTAAACCAGTGAAATCTGCTGTGATTTTTGCATAAATTATTTAACATCTTTACGTACAAAGTTTAAACTAGTAAAATTACATTTTCTGATAGGTTTCCTGACTCTACTATGACTTTGATTTTACAGATTTAGACTTGACTTTCAATTAGGTCTCTGCAAATTTTCCTTCAATGGGAGATGGAAGGTGACGTGCTCTTTGTCACGCTAACATGGGTCTGATTGCTGTCATGGGAAGTATCATGTAGGAATTTTGGGCAATTTATATAATTTTATGGATTGCTGTTCAGTGCTTTACAAACCAGTCATTCAGCAATGCAGATGAAACTGAATCTTCATCTGTTATTTCTGGTGTCCAGTGACTGATGAATAAAATTGAACAAGGACAAAGCAAAATATGAGGAAGTGTCTGAAAACTAAATTGTTTCCAAGGACTGCTCAGCAGGAGGTAGGGAGATCCACTGGATAATTTTTCTTCAGTTCTTTATTTACCACCTCTGCTATACCATGCTTCCTGTCTCTTTATAACCTAATAGTACTAATAATTATTACTGATATCAGATTGCCTTCTCATGGCTCTACTGTTCCCGATTAAATCTTCATAAGTGGTTGGATTTTGTTTTGACTAACTCAATGAAAGTCAGTAATTAAAAAATAGAAAACATTAGATTTACTTTAAGCACAAGTATTGTCACTATTATTGTATATGTATCCTTTCTTGTTAAAAAATTTTTTAATATTCCACTGCATGATGGTAACAGGGAGATTGTTCAAAATTAAAGCAATATTATTTATGTTTAAATAATTACATTTCTTTTTGTGTGATATACAGCTAACCCATATAGCAGCCCCACTAAGTGTTGACTTGTGGATGTCGGAATGGTTTAGTTCACACTAGTGGTGTTGTCCTAAAAGTCCTGGGAACAAGCATCACAGATGCTGTACTTGTGAGCAGTACAGTTAACAAATTAATACACCTTCTACACATTACAGGAAAAATGTTATTACGCTTAAAAACATGGCATATATGCATAGGAATGCCAGTCTAAGTGGGGGCAACTTTTGCATGAATTGGGCAAGAGTTTCAGTAACTTTCAGAGTATGCTGTGTTGACTTGCCACAATGACTTCATACATAAAGTCTTTCTAATGCATGGGATTCTACTGGCACACATGGGGGAAAAACCCAAAGCTACACTCCATCCTGTGACATTCGTATATAGCATTTGAGATTTTTGCTGACTAAAAAGCTTTTGAAAATAATTTGTAAACTTCAGCCCACAAGGTAATTATTAAAAAAAAAAGCAAGGGAATTGTGTATTAAATATTAAATCCTTTCCTACCTCAATACCATGTGAATATTTATAAAATTTGTTCCCATAAACAATAGCATGGGAGAAATATTAGTTGCAATGTTTGCAGTAGTAGATAAATTCTGGTTTCAGGCTTCATTCTCAGTTGGCTTACTGAAACAAATTTATGTCAGACATTTGGGGTGGGAAGCTGTATATATTAAAGCACTGACCTTAACGAGAGTCATGCAGCTAAAATCCTGCACTGTTCTTTTAAAATGTCAGGGGTTAATGTTATTTAAATGCAGTATTTGGTGGTTTAATTGAGTCATGCTTCATTGTCTTTTACTGCACATTAATGCCAGTGAAACACTGATTGTTGACAGAAAGTTCTCTTCAGCAAAGTATACACTGACATATCGTGCTGCTATAGAGAAACCAGTGTGCAAGACAGAGTAGTCATACTCTGCTGGAGTAGGAATCCTGTACTGTCTAAGTGGTGGCAATATCCATTATACACTGACAGGAAATGTGAACTAGGCTTGGTTTTGTTCTGTATGCTTTCAGGCTGCCTCTTGAGAGAACTGATGAGACTTAATTTTTGAGTCTTTAGACAAATAAATTAATCCCAAGGGTTTTTTTGTTGGGTGTGTCACGCGAGTTAGTAAACAAAGCCAACTCCTGAAGAAAGATTTGTTACAGAAGTGCATTTTGACCACTTTTGTAGTCTGGCCTTAGGACACACCAATGGCTTTTCATCTTGTCTTTGTCTAAGTTTGGAAGAAGTGGCTTAATGTTATTTCACTGAATACTTCTCAATGTTAAGTCATCACACCAGCTTAAAACCCTCAAGAGGGAATAGATGCTGGCTTGGCATGTAGATGTAGAAAATAGGGCAAGTTGTGGACTCAGCTTTCAAAGAGGAATACAGGATGCAACAAACACTAGTGAGTTTACAAGAGCTTGTGTGCACACTGGGTGGGATGTATTTAGTGTTGTGCTTTTGCGCAGTAGAATAACTATTCCAAAGTAACTGCCCTCTTATGGACAGCTGCTTTATACTTCCGTATTTTGGCTGGAGTAGTCTGCATGCTGTTTGTCTATTCCTGTAGGACTTTGTTACACTTTTGGACTCTGAGCTTTCCAGGATTTTTCTCATGACTGCAGGGTGTTTTCTGGAAGTCCTTAGAATTCTGTGTCTTGGAAATGAGTTTGCAAATGCTCATGAGTTATGACTTCTAAAATTTTTTTCAAGCCAATGTAATTTTCCAAGTTGGTGTCAACCAGCCTGGTTGAAGTCAGCAACTGCAAATGGACCTAGTTTGTGTGAAACTTTTGATGCATTTGGTGAACTTCCTGGTCCTTATACTATCTTATTAGGTGGCACTGGGACATCACACTTGGCCTTCTTAGGGAATAACTAAGTGTTTGGATCTTGTGCGAGTAGTAAATCACAAAGAGTGATTTTGTGGAAAGTCATAATAGTCAGAGCTTCTTAGTAGCAGTACTTAAGCTCATTTAAGGACCTGCCTTAATGGGTCCAGCTAAATATATTCAGTTTTCTCCTAGTGTCTAAGATACTGTGATAGTGTCTGGAAGCAGATTAACTGCTTCATGTAGGAATGATTGGTGACATTTGCAGATCTATGTCTTCTTCCAAGATCTGCACTGAGTCTGTTGCATACTACGCAGAGCTATATAGTTTGGCAGGCAGGACCTATAGAACTCTTACCTCTGAGGACTTAATTCTCTCTACCACTGGCTCAAGGGAAGAAAATAGATCTTTCTAGCTTCCAGAAACTCACAACTATGCTGCAAAGAGCACTGAACAATACAGAGGTGTGAAGCCATAAAGAGACTTGAGGGAACCTCCTGTAGTTCAAAGTCTAGCTGTCCATGCAGTGCATTCGTATATGAACATATGAGTTGGGTGCTGGCTTTTTGAACATGCTAATACTATATTTTACTTACTGTATTTTTTTAGCAATCTGTGGTGTATGTGCTCATATTGCATGCCTTGCCCTGAACTACTTATTTTCCCCAGAAGCACTTACAGCAGTCAGGTAGAACCAACTGTTGCTTGGTAAGCACTTAAGCCTTTACCAAGGCATAATGTATTAAATTATTAGCAAGAAAAAAGGGAAACTCAATTATTAACAGCAAAGTGTGAAGAATTTATTGTTTGGCATTGTAAATAAACCTCTTTTTAAAAGTGTGAGCCAAAAATCATAATCTTAGACTAACTACAAAGCAGGGCTAGTCACTTAGCCAAAAAGCTTCAAGAAGAAGGTATGCAAAACTGATGAATTAGAAAAATTGTCTTAATGTTTTCATGATGGACACTCTGATTTAGGAAAATAATATATTACAGGAGAAAATAGCTAGAAGCAGTTTTAATTGTGAAGGATCATAAAGAAAAAAAACAATGAGTCTCCGATTAGGTTGAGGGGACATCTGTAGCCGTGTTCAGTGGCAAAAGACTCTGTTTATTTCTAAAGGAGAGACTTGTGTGATGTTATCAATAAACAAGGATTTGGACACCAAATGCTGCTTAGAAGCTGTTGCTTTTCTAGTTAGGTAAAACTTTATAGCTAATGGATATAGTGTCCATTTGCCTACAGTGGTCCCCTGTGATCACAGGTTCTAACCAGACTACAAAAGGGCAAAGATTCACAAGCCACATAATGCCATTCTCTGCAAAGGAAATGTAGGTTGCTTCCCCTATAAGATTTGAGTAGTTTCACAGTGGGTTGAGCAGAACCATATCATTCTTCCTATTTCAGCAAAAGTGTTTCTGTCTCACGTACACACACAGCTTGAGTTCTTAAAGGGTACGGATTAAACAGTTGGGGTTATTTCAAAAGTGTCTGAAGTTCTCTTCCTAGCCATAAAGAATTGCACTATAAAGATTTATAATTTGAAAGGGAGGAGTTTCCTCTTTTCTGCCGCTGCACAAAAAGACTTGGTTTCTTTTAATAACTGAAATGGTTTCTACCTCTGTCTGAGTCTACAAGAACCTCTTAGAAAGTTCACAGAGCAGTTACAGTTCACCATGTGAGCTAGTCAAATGCAAACTTATTTCTTTGAGCAGGCACTAGTCATCTTTTCCATTAAACCGGTTGTCTAATGCACATCCAATTTAGATACTATAATTTTTATAGACAAGTCTGAGGACCTCAGGAAGATATGAAACTTAGGGACGTGAAGTGTATAGAGCTACTTGAGTTGGCTTTAGACTGGAATCTGGACTGTAGTCCTAAGAGAATTCTTGTGATAGAAATTTCTGCATGGCTTCCACAAGCTCTTTTCTTCTTTGGCTCCAGGTTCCTGTTCTTAATTTCCTGTATGTCTGCTTTGTTTCTTCTATTGTATATGTATATTTACTTTCACTTGCAAAATTCTTCCTTTTCCAGAATGAAGTAGTACTCTGTGAGAATGAATGAAGGAAGAAAGTAGATCCAGGTAGTACAGCTCTGAGTGTTTCTAGAATTTCCCCTGTATTAGAGCAGAGTTTAAACATCCTATGAGAAATATAGAGTCAGTCAACTGGGTTGTGAACATGATACTCCAGTTTTCTTGTTTTGACTACCAAGATGAGTCAATTCTAAGTAATATTTTAATGCATTATCTTTGCCCCAGTTATTCATATTGTGAGGGATTTGTCTAAAAACAGGTGCCCTGTCCCCGAAAATATCTTTATTTTACTGTTACTACATGAACTCAGATGCTTTTCATAAAAGAATCAAATAAATTCTGCCACATACATATTACACAGAATCACTGAATCACAGAATATGCTGAGTTGGAAGGGACCCAAGAGGATCATCAAGTCCAACACTTGGCCATGCACATCACCATCCCCAAGAGTCACACCATGTGCCTGAGAGCATTGTCCAAATGCTTCTTGAGCTCTGTCAGGCTGCTGCTGTGACCACTGCCCTGGGGAGCTGTTCCAGTGCCCAACCACCTTCTGGGTGAAGAACCTTTTCCTAATAGCCAACCTAAACCTCCCCTGACACAACTCCAGGCCTTTCCCTCAGGTCCTGTCCCTGGTCAACAGAGTGCCTGCTCCTCCTCTTCCCCTCAGACTGTACTGAGGTCTCCCCTCAGTCTCTTCCAGGCTGAACAGACCAAGTGACCTCAGACACTCCTCATACAGTTTACCCTCAAGGCTCTTCACCATCCTCATGGTCCTCCTTTGGACACTTTCTAATAGTTTTATGTCTTCCTCATATTGTGGCACCCAAAGCGCACTCGAGGTGAGGCCAGCCCAGAGCAGAGCAGAGCAGAACAGAGCAGGACAATCCTTCCCTTGCCCAGGTGGTGATGCTGTGCCTGATGCCCCCCAGGACACGCTTGGCCCTCCTGGCTGCCAGAGCTCTGCTGACTCATATTAAACTTGACAGCAGCTGGGACCCCCAGGTCCCTTTCCATGGTGCTGCCTTCCAGCATCTCACTCCCCAGTCTGTCCATACATCCAGGATTGCCCCATCCCAGCTGCAGAATCCAGCACTTTCTTGTGTTGAACTTCATAGGGTTGGTGTTTGCCCAGCCTCCTGATTTGTCGAGGTCCCTCTGCCCTCGGAGAGTCAACAGCTCCTCCCAATTTTGTATCATCTGCAAACTTGTTCAGTGTCCCTTCCAGTCCTGCATCCAAGTAATTTATGAGAATGTTGAAGAGCACAGGGCCAAGGATGGGGCCCTGTGGAACCCCACCAGTGAGAGGCCCCCAGGCTGCTGTCACCCCACTCACTGTAACCCCTTCTGTCCGACCTGTGAGCCAGTTGCTCACCCATCATACGTTGTGTTTATCCAGCTGTGGGCATTTTGTCCAGAAGGATCCTGTGAGGGACACCATCAAAAGCTTTACTGAAATCCAAAAAGATTACATCAACTGGCTCGCCTTGATCAGCTGGGTGTGTTACCTTGTCATAGAAGGAAATCAGGGTTGATAAACAGAATGTTCTCCTCATGAAGATATTCTGGCTGTAACCAATGACTGTCTTGTCATTCAGGTGTTTTTAATACCTCCCAGAATAATCTTCTCTATAACTTTACCAGGCACTGAGGTGAGACTGACAGGCTTGCAGTTTCTGGGGTCCTCTGTCTTGCCCTTCTTAAATACTGGACAATATTCTCCAGCTTCCAGTCAGCTGGGACTGCTCTGGATTCCCAAGACTGCTCTAAAATAATTGAGAGAGGTTTTACAATGACATCAGCCAACTCATTGAGGATTCTTGGATGAATCCCATAAGAACGCATAGATTTGTAGGGATCCACCCGGAGTGGCAGATCCCTCACAAGTTCGGAGTTTACTAGGAGTTGATCATTCTCACAGTCATGGTCCTCCAGCTCAGGGCACTGGGATCTTCTTAGTCCATCATTGGTGTTGAAGAGAGAGACAAAGAATGTGTTAAACACCTCTGTGTCCCTGTCCCTGTTTATGAGGTGGCCATCCTCATCCTGTAGCAGTCTGGTGTTATTTTTACACTGCTATTGCTATTAATAGGTCTCAAAAATCTCTTTTTATTGCTCCAGTAGTTCTGGCCAGCTTCACCTCCAGTTAATCTTTGGCCACATGAATTTTCTCCCTACAGTGGCGAGCAACATCTCTTATTGTTTCCATGCCACCTTTCACTTCTTTCCTTTTCCTGCGCCTTTTCCTGCATCTTTCCATGCCTAGCTTTCACTGGGCATACACCTATCTTTTTTGTCTTATTTCCAAGAGAAGGTTCCTGCTCAGCCAACCCAGCCTTCTGCCTTGACTGCTTTACTTCAGACATTTGTGAATTGCCTGCTTTTGTCCCCTTAGAAGGTGATGTTTAGGAAGTGACCCACACTGATGGACCCAAGCACCTGCAAAAACATTTTCCCAGGGGACATTACTCACTAATTCCCTGAACAGCCTGAAATCTGCTCATCTGATGTCTGGAGCTGAATTGTTGCTGGCACTTTCCTGCTGTCTGCTGAAGTTTTCAACTCAATCACTTTGTGGTCACTGTGGCCACAACAGCCACTAGTGTTCACTTTGATCCCGGAGATCATCTCTGTTGACAAGCAGGAGATCAAGGAGTACATCTTTCTGAGTCATCTCCGTTAGGACCTATTCCATAAAGCTGTCATCCAGGCTTTCGAGGAACCTGCTGTCCCAAGTTGCATGATGTTGTACCAGCTTCCAGTTGATTTCTGGAAAGTTGAAGTCGCCCATAAGAACAAGGGCTGCTGGCTTGGAAATGTCCTTTAGTTCCTCAAAGAATAATTTGTGAGCATCATCATGCTGGCTGGCAGGTCTACAGAAGAGTCCCACAATGATATCCTCATTATTTGTTTGCCCCTTAATTCTCACTCAGAGGCTCTCAGCTGAGCCATTGCCAGCTGTGAGCTCCATATGTTCTGTCCTTGTCATTACGTACAACGCCACCCCCAGCCTCTTCTGCCCTACCTGTTCCATCTGAAGAGCCTGTAACCATCTGACAGGGCACTCCAGTCACAGGACTCACCCTACCAGGCTTCACTTATGCCAGTGATGTCAAATCTCTGGGACTGGGCCAAGCTTCCAGCTCCTCTTGTTTGTTCTGCATGCTGCGTGCATCAGTGTAGAAGCATTTCAGGTGCGGTACATCGTAGCAAATGAAGCTGATTGAAGGTTCCCATTAGTGCTTGTTTCCTCAAGTTTTGTCAGACCATCCCATTGCTCATGACTGGTGAGCCAGGTTTGGGCCCTTTCATCCTTCCAAGCTAGTCTAAAGCTCTCTCAATGAGCCCCACTAGCTCCTGTGCTAAAACTCTTTTTCTGCTCTGAGAAAGGTGCATCCCTTCAGGTGCCAGTAGACCAGGTGTCGAGTAGAACACATGGTCAAAAACCCCAATTTTTTTCCAATTACACCAGCCTAAGAGCCACACATTGATCTGATGGATCTGCCTATTCCGATGAATATTGTTCATTGTTACCAGAAGGAACAAGGAAATCACAGCTTGTGTTCCTGATCCTTGTTGATCCCAGTCATCTCAAGGCCCTGAAGTCTCTTTGATTGCCCTTGCACTTCTCTGTTGTTTCATCACTGCCCTGTTGAACAGCCAATAAAGGATAGTAATGACAAGGCCTTACTGTACTGGAGAGTCTTCCAGTAATGTCCCTTATCCATGCCCCTGTGAGCTGGGTCTGGTCTGCATGTCAGGCCCTCCATTGCCCTTGGAAGGGAGTTTCCTATTATAACAACTCTCCTTTTTCCTCTTAATAAGAGGTCATGATGTGGGTGCAGATTGTGTTATGTTAGGAGGCCACTTGATCCCAGAAGGACCATCACCCACCCCCTCAGTTGTCTGCCCTTCTAGTTCCAGAGCCTCACACCTGCTGTAGAAGGTGCCAGTCCTACCTGCCAGATTCTGAGAAGGTGGAGGAGCCTTCCTCCTGGTACATGCTGTAACCTGCTTCCAGCCTTTATCTTTAGCAGACCCCAGACTAACAGACCCCAGACTGTGCACGGTTCTGAGTCCATCCGCTTCTCCACAGCAATGGAAGTTTGAGACTCCCAAGAGCCTTGAAACTGTAGTGTTTCTGAAAATAATCCTCAGCCCCTTTTTGTTTGCTTCAAAGCTGCATGGCCTGCTCACTTCTTCGTGTAGCTCCCTCATCTGGTGACACAGCTCCTCAACCACAGCACACCTTCTGCAAAATAACTTTTTGTCAGCCTCAGCCTTGCAGAAAGGCATCAGGCACTCCTGGTAAAAAGGATCTCTTCATGCTCTTCCTTACCAGCTACTCAGTCTGTTTGCTGCCTCTATTGGCTGCTGCCGGATGGTCGGAGAGGAGCCCCTGCTGTTTGCCCTGCCTGTGTGAATTGCTGTGTAAAAGCTGCTGTGCCATGCCCTCACTGCCATGCCACAGCCCTGTTTGCCTTCCTCTGTTCACCGTGCTCCCTGGAGCTGTTTAAATCTCCTGGGAATGTGACTCCCCCTGTACAGCCTTATCTGACCTTCACCCCCAGCGTTACCTCAGTCACTGCCGCCCTGCTGATTGACTGTATTAACTAAAAAGTTTCCAGATGGGAACTTAGAGGACTGCAAAAGTGATTGAAGAATTAAGGGTATTAAAAATTTATTCATTCACTCGGTACAGATATCAAAAACTTTGTATAACACAGAATAATGATGAGACACACCAATACACATATGAATGACTATCAGTCTAATAAAAGGTTGGAGGGGAAGCTTCATCATGATGAAACCTGAGGTTTGTATCCACAGCAAATGAGAGGATGAGCACATCCTCGAGTTCATTCCCTCTGTCTGTGGCTTACAGTACCCAAGAGCATTTAGTTTGTTTAGGCAATTTTGCTGTTTTATGATAATTACTTCATCTGTTCCATGATACCATTATGCAAGTGATGTGACCATTCTCATGAATCACAGAACTAAGTGATCAAATTTAAAAAATTTGCGTCACAGAATTGTAAACAAGCCACTGGCTTACAACGTGCAGAATTGCAGAATGGTTGAGGTTGGAAAGGATCTCTAAAATCTAGTTCCAAACTCCTGCCCAGAGCAGGGTCAGCTAAAGAAAGTTGTGTTCAGTTGGTCTTTTAATGTCTCCAAGGACGTAGACTTCAAAACCCTCTGGTCGACCTGTGTCACTCTTGCAGCAAAAAATTGCTTGCTCATGTTCCAAGGGAACCTCCTGTGTTTCAGCTTGTGCCCATTGCCTCTAGTCCTGTCACTGGGCACTATGGAGAGGAGTCTGGCTCCCTCATCTTCAGTCTCTCCTGTTGAGTATTTATGCATGTGCATGAGGTCTCCCCTGGGATACGGCTTTTCTTCAGGCTGAGCATGCGCAGCTCTCTCAGCCTCTCCTCATATGAAAGGTGCATGCAGTGTCTTTGTTGCCCTGCACAAGTTGTTCAGTATATCCGATGTCTCTTTTGTTCTGGGGAGCCCAGATTTGGCCACGGTATTTATCCATGTGGCCTCACTAGTGCTGAACAAGAGTGGAACTCTGCTCCTGCCAGAACAGAGGAACTCTGTCACCTTCCTCAATCTGCTGACCACTCTTTGCCCAAAGCTGCCCATGATGCTGTTGACCTTTTATGCTGTGAGAATGCTGCCTCATGGTCAGCTTTTTTCCAGCTGGAACTCTAAACCCTTTTCTGAAAAACTGATCTCCATCTGGGTAGCCAGCACATACTTGTGCCTGGGGTTATTCCTTCTCAGTCACAGGATTTTCAGTTTCTTCTTGTTGAACTTCTGGAGTTTTCTCTTGTGGAAATCCCTCTGAATGTCAGCAAAATGCCCTGGTGTATCAATCACACTGCCTAGTTCTGTATCATCTATGACCCTGCTGAGGATGCCCTTTATCCCATCCTCAAGGTGATTAACGGAGATGTTGAACAGCACTGGGCTTGATTATTCAGCTACTTTTTAATTCACTGTTCATTTATGGAACCTGTACTTTGTTGGCTTGTCTGTGAGGTTGTTACAGGAGTATGTGTCAGAGATGTTGCCTGTGTAAAAATCATCCACAGTTTCTTTCTTCATCCACCAAGCTAGTTGCCACGTTCTAAAAGGTCTGGAAACAGTTTCCAGGAGCAGTTGTTCATTGCCTTCTTGGAGACTGAGGTGATGCTGAAGGTCCTGTTTTCCCATTTTTTAAAATTTCTTTTTCCTATTATTCGAGTGATATTTCTCTGTTTCAGTCCTTGGGAACCTCTCCTTTGAATGGTCTCCATGACTATTCAAAGACAACTCAAAGTGGCCTCATAGTGACACCAGCAGCTTCCTGAGCACTTCTGAGCTTATATGTAAACTGCTTATTTGTTCTTTTGCCCAGTCTATCTTCACTAAGTAAGTCTTCCTTGCTCCAAAGCTCTCTGGTCTCGGTGGCCTAGGATTCCTAACAGCTGATTTTATTGGCTGGGACTGAGACAAAGAAGGCATCGAGTGCCTTAGCCTTCTCTATGTCAGCTGTCACCAGTTTCCCTGCTCCATTCAGCATTGGGTTCACATTTTCCCTTTGCTGTTCTTGTACTTTTAGAATATTTCCCCGTTGTCCTTCACATTCCTTGCCAGATTCAATTCCAGATGAGCCTTAGCTTTCTTAACTCCATCCCTGCACATCTGGACAGCAATACCATACTCTTCCTGAGTCACTTGACTCTGGTCCCACCTGTGGTCCACTTTTGTTTTATGTTTGAGTTCAATTGCACGAAAAAAGTTGAAATGAGAGGCCAGTGAAAGTGGTTCTTCCATGTTTACCTGTAGCCATTGATTTTGTTGATTAACAGAGAGGGAGACAAACATGGAGCCAAATATGCTACTGTGTGCTACATGTGACCAAAGACAGCAGAAATATGTCTGCTTTTTGATAGGCTATGACTGACAGACTTTAGACATTTTCATTTTGATGGGCTTAATTTTCACCTAGAACTCCTTGGGTTAAAAAGTTAGGCTAGATCCCAAAATAAACATCTTCATTTTATTTGTATCAGGGAAAATTACTGTATTTCCCTCATCCATATTTTAGGTTTTATAGATAGATATGGAAGGATATCTACAACTGAAGTGTATTTTTTTTTCCATGTCAAATGAGAAATTCTGAGAATGGAAAAGAAATTGTATAAAAGAACTATTTTGTAATCCTGGTTAATAGAACCTCTGCAGTTTTAAAAAAGAATACTTCAGAAACAAGTGGTGAATAAGAATGGGTAATATAACACATGGGTGAAAGTGGATTTTATAGAAACTGCTGATGTTCAGAAAATGAAAGAGCTGGTAATAGCAATTAATGATTGTGAAGTCTGCTACTCTGTTCTGCGAGATGTTAAAACCATGTCTGAAAAGGGAAGAAGATTAAAATACATATTGATTGGCTGATGGGCAAAAGGTAAGGTTTAAAAGCAAAGAATTGACCAATATGTGTGGTATTAATTAAACTCTTCTCATCATTGTGAATAAACAAGGTCTGATAACCCATATCTGTAAATTCCTGAATTGATTCCAGATTGAGTGTACTTCAAAGGTCTATGCCATGTAAACCAGAAATCACCTTCAGAAGGGTCTTTTCCTGCAGCTCAGGGGAACTGCAAGACATGATCTTTTCTGCTGCACAGTTTTCATTCTCAGCTTTCCTGCTGATTAAGTAGGAAATGCATAGTGGGTGGATTGATAAATAGGCCCCAAAGTGCACAAGTTTGTCAGAAATACCTATGCCTTCCATGAGGACAGATGGCGCAGAAAAGGTGAGTGTGTCAATTTGGTCAGCTGTTGACAACCAGATATGAGCAGTTATAAAATATTTGACTAAACCTGCAAAGATGGAGACACCAGAAAGGACTGTAATGTTGGTGCTTTGGAGGCAGGACTAGAAAACCAACATTAAGGTGGGATGCCTCCAGTGGGAAATCCTAACCCCACTGAAGTGAAGACGAGCTTTGGCCTTTTATTCACCAAGACCTTTATTACACTCAAGCTGTATTTCTTGCCTTTGGGGGTGCACAATGCTTTAAGGAATGTTACTCAGGCAGCCTGTGCTTCTCAGTGTCACTTCTGCCTTGGGTGGAGATCTTTGTCTAGGAGAAATAATAGCAATACTAAGCATTTCTTTTCTCTGAGACTTTGAAAGCATTTTGTAAAGTGCCTTTACCTCATTTTAAGACTTCTGCAACTATGGCCTTAAAGAGTTTTAAGGTCTAAACTAAAACACTCTCTACTATAAGATAAATAGAGCCAAATATTCTGACTCCTTTTCTTACATGGGTCCCATTTCCCTTATCTGTGGTTTTCTTAGATTTTATTGTCTCACATTTTGATACTTGAAATAAAATTTAAAAAGTAGAAGAATGAAACCTGGGTTGGAGGGGTTCAGTGAAGAGGAAAAGATGTCTGCCTCATGACTACTTGGTATCTCCATTTTGTTTTATATAGCAAAGGTTATATAGATTTTTCCCCATTTTCTTTTCTATGTCCTTTCAAAGAGGTGTTTTATTGACATTAAAGACTATTCCATCATGGAGTGTTGCACAAACAGGGAAGTTCTGTAGCACAAATATAGCAAAGAAAGGAGGAAGTATAGAGTAGGAGAAAGTGAATCACAGCTCAAAGTACAGAATTTCTACAGTGTAGCAGAGTCCTTAAGTAAAAAGGTTTAATCAGAACACAAGCTGAGTAAGTAAGTAATGTTGCCCCAGCACTGTGAAGTTAAGTAGCTCCTAGCTAATTTGGGTAGTTATTTTTTAATTTAAACAACACAGAATTTAGGTTTCCCACAATGTCAGAAACCCAGCCTGGTCATACCCACAGCACAGGTCCAGAGAGGGCAGCAGGGCTGCAGCCTGGTGCTGCTGCCTTTGTTGATGCAGTGACTGCTTCACCCAGAGAGCTGCCCCTGATCGCTGAGTGCTCTCCGCCAGCCTTGACTGGCAATTGTGATAGCTCTTCGCTAAAATCATTCCTTCTTCAAACAGGCACTTTTCCTGACAAGCCTTGATTTATTTTTGCATTTGGGGGTCCTTGCAGGTAGGAGGGGGTGGCAGTCTTGGCTGGCCAGTCACCTCTTCTGAAGTGCTGGCTGTCCCATACAGCACCATCTCACTCTACCATTCATGAGGCGAAAATGGACTGAAACCATTGTGAGCTGCTTGTCGCTTTGTGCATTCCCATCACATATTCAGTGCTATGTTATTTGCAATCTGTTTTCACCTGCTCCCTTTCTGTCATATCTGATGCCCTTATAAGTGTTTTCGATTGATTTCTGCTGTTGCATCATCCAGTCAACACTGGCCAGTATGAGGTTTTAAGTGCCCTGGTTACTCCCTGTTGCCTATAAACTGTTCAGGATTCCCTGCTGTTTGTATTCACAAAACATTCAGTGCAGTTTCTGGCAAAGCCAATTATCTCAATAGCAAAGTTGCAGTGGTAGCATAACTATGGAGATTTTTCTCTGTTTCTTTTGTCTAAGCTCCTTAAAAAAGTGAGCAAGTTGATTATCACACTGTTTTCACTACTTAGCATGGCTCCATATTATGCCAATATGTATGAGGGAGGGGAGCTTCATGCTGATGGTGCTCAGGCACGTATTTCCAAAGGCAAAAATTAGCGAATTAGCTACCCTATCTCATGAGAAAATTTGAATGAACAGGTTTTCTGTAGTTTTGGTATCATCACAACATGGCTACCTAGTGCTTTTGCTCTAGAGAGCCTACTTTGATCTAGAGTACATTAGAATCAGTGGAATATTAAAATCTCTCCTTTGCCAAAGTAAGCTGAGGGACAGAGTGATTAAGTGACTGCCCCCAAATACTGTTCACGAATAAATTGTAACGTAGACTTATGGGATCCAGGTTCTCAGCCTCTTTTCAAGATATTCCTTACAGGATTTCATTAAGGTTTTTGTGTTGCTAATTCATCTTCTTTCCACTCATTAAAAAATGCAACAACTTCAGTCATAATCTATTGTTGAGACTTATGAAAACCAAGAAAACTTACGGACAACTAAGAAAAATTACTGGTTTCTTCACTGTTTGTTTCAATCAAAATTGAATTGTAGCTGGGTTTAAAGATAAATATTTCACCCTAGAAGAAAATGAAAGATTAAACCTAGCCCAGGCAATCTGTTTATGAAAATAGTACCTTTGCTTCAGTGGTTCAGAGAACCATGTTCTCCACATAGCCATATTATGACTTGTAAAATGTTTTAATTCTCCATTCCATTTTTAAAAATGCAGTTGTATAAAGGAGGGAATTAGGATTATTCCTGTTGTGTCTTTCCTAGTGCTTCAATTCAGTTGTTTAGCTTCTTGTGAGGACCATCAGGAGGTATGAGTGGAAAACCCATGTGAAATATGACTTTTATAATAAACTGCTAAAAATGATGAGTGAATAAATATTTTGAATCGAGCAAAGTGCATTTGCTTGCCCTTTAAATCCAGTTTAAAAACTGGCACCAGTTATCATCTTTGTTTGGTTTCCTTGTTCTGTCATATTAAGAAGTGGCCTGTGCTTCTAGTATTTGTTAAGCTCCCCGTTGTACACACAGCAGCTTGCCCCACTGAAGATGTTCAGGCATTTTGTATTTAAATGCCTGATGTCCACAAGACTAATGCAAGTAATAATTAAGTAATAATGCAAGTAATAACAATTATGAGGAAATCTATCAAATTACTAAAACCTTAGAGAAGTTCTTTAAAAAAAAAGTGTTCAAAACTGATTTATTTCTTTACTGGGCATCACACAGTCTAGAGGAGGAGACCCTTGGGACTAAATTATCCCTTTATGACAAGGTAACACACCCAGCTGATCAAGGCGAGCCAGTTGATGTAATCTTTTTGGATTCAATAAAGCTTTTGATAGTGTCCCTCACAGGATCCTTCTGGACAAAATGCCACAGCTGGATAAACACAACGTATGATGGGTGAGCAACTGGCTCACAGGTCGGACAGAAGGGGTTACAGTGAGTGGGGTGACAGCAGCCTGGGGGCCTCTCACTGGTGGGGTTCCACAGGGCCCCATCCTCGGCCCTGTGCTCTTCAACATCTTCATAAATTACTTGGATGCAGGACTGGAAGGGACACTGAACAAGTTTGCAGATGATACAAAATTGGGAGGAGCTGTTGACTCTCCGAGGGCAGAGGGACCTCGACAAATCAGGAGGCTGGGCAAACACCAACCCTATGAAGTTCAACACAAGAAAGTGCTGGATTCTGCAGCTGGGATGGGGCAATCCTGGATGTATGGACAGACTGGGGAGTGAGATGCTGGAAGGCAGCACCATGGAAAGGGACCTGGGGGTCCCAGCTGCTGTCAAGTTTAATATGAGTCAGCAGAGCTCTGGCAGCCAGGAGGGCCAAGCGTGTCCTGGGGGGCATCAGGCACAGCATTGCCATCCGCCATCGCTCAAGAAGCATTTGGACAATGCTCTCAGGCACAGGGTGTGACTCCAGGGCTGTCCTGTGAAGGGCCAGCAGCTCGCCATAATGAATCTTGTGGGTCTCTTCCAGATCCGGAAATTTTGTGATTCTATGAAATCATCTAGTCATGATGTAGAGAAAAAAGGAGAAGACCTGGAGGAGAGGCTCATAGGCATTTTATTTCTGTGGAAAGATGCCATACATCTAGTTGTTGTCTGTCTGAAGATGAGATTCAAGGATACAGGTGTATTTTCACCTTTCAGCACCAGCCCCTCAGCCCAGCCTGTACCCATCTTCCAGGGTTTGGAAGGTGCTTTTTCCTACGTGTTAGCCCCACACAGGAACCAGTCCCACTAGTGCTCAGGCCTGGAGGACATTCAAAGTTTGCTGTTTTTTTGCAGCAGGATTCCAGGACTGGCCGCGTGTAGTGCAGGCTGAAGAAGACATACTGCAGGGAAGTTAGGCACTAATGGGATACAAATGTTTTCATTTAATGCAAGAATGAGGTGGTGCTATGGAAGACAGTGTTTTACTGCAAGGGAAAAGACCAGCAATGAGTTTCTAAAAGTGTGTTGAGTCAACTCAGCATGTCTCTTTGACCTGTGACAGTTGGATTTCTGTAGCACTAGAACAGAGCCCAACTATCTGTTTGCATACACAAGATGTTGACACCCACAGTGCCTAGCAGGATTCTGCTAACAGGATTTTTTACACCCATTCCTCTTACAACAGAACAAAACACAGCAGAAGTTTTCAGCTGTACAACTTTTTTTCTCATTTATTCTTTCTGATCATGTACATCTAGGTCTTGGTTGCTGTAAAGCCTCTTGTGCCTTTCAACTATCAAGTAAGAAATAGCCTATTTAGCTGGGCTGTTAATGTATTTTACTTTGTCTGCGTTTTTCAGAAATATTCTGATTTAATAGATGTTGTTACTTGGACAGGGGAAGGAGAGCCCTAAGCACTGTGTGTCACTTGAAAGTAATTATCAACTGAAAGAGGAGGTAAAGATTGGAAAGTTGCTAATCTGAATTAAAACCAGTATAAATATATGGAACTGTATTGTCTTCCTACTTCCACAGTTTCCCCTTCCCCCTTAGGGGTGCTTTGCCAAAGAGCCACACTTCTAGAACATAGAATATTTTCAGACGCCTCAAATTGCATCAGGAAGAGGAAGCCAAAGAATGAACCAAAATACTGAACTTTTCCCAGGGAAGTGGGATGTAGTGTCTCCAAGAGGCAGCAGAGCTGTTCCCAGTCTCCCCAGAAAAGAGGGATCATTTTGTCATATCAGGGGTACTTGGAGTGCTGCCAATCCCAGCTGACTTAGAGAAGCAGATTTCCCAAATGTTGTGGGTTCAAACATAGTTTGGAGTGGAAATCTGCTGCAGTTTAGGGCTTTTCTGGAGGTATGTGTTTTGGCAATTCAGTATTTCTACTACACTAAATTTTAAACAGGCTGAAGCCATCTCTATTAATAACTCTGCAGAATTTAGCTGATAATGCTGGTGCCAAAGTTTTCACTGTGCTTTAGGAGCTCAAAGGCTTTTGTCAGAATGTTGCAAAATCACAGATTAGTTAATTAGCAACTAAAAGCTGAAAAAATGCTTCAAACCACAAATATGTCATGGCAGAGATCTTTAAAAAAAATGTTTCAGGTAAAAGCACAGACATTAATTCCTGTGAGCTGCACATGCCTTGGAACCTAGAGAGAGGAGTACGATAAATGGGAATACATCCCACACACTAGGAGCATGCCACAGTGCACTCTGATAACCTAGTGTGAAAACGTACAGTTGTTGCTGCAAATTCACATACTGATGTGTATTAAGTGAATCAGCTCAGAGCACTAAACCAAGCCAGTTTGGAGACTTCCTCTGGGAAGAAGCCGCAGCGAGCACGCTGCCAGATTGGCAGGCTGTGATGTGCTGCCCAGGCAGGCAGAAGGATGGTTTGGTCTGGGGAAGGAGCCGGGGGGCCCAGCGGCTGGGCATCCCATGCTGGGCTCTGCCTCAGGTCCCGCTGAAGCGCAGCGTGGTGAGTCTCGTGGTCCTGTGTAAACAGATGTCCATGGGATGATTCACAAAACTGTAATTACGCACAATAGTGCAAATGTTTAATTAATCAGGTCTCATGTCCTTATTATCCCCTCACTGGCTTTCACTAATAATGACCCAGAGGAAAATTCTGTGCCTTCTGTGAATTATATTTTATTTACAAGGGCTTCATTTCTTAGAAGATTTTTTTCTTTCATTCCTGGGTAGTGCTACCAACAAGAAAATATAATTCTGATGTCCTTTACAAGTAAAACTTGTGACTGGCCTAAAATGCAAAATTAGGAAAGGCTTTGTGCTACCTCACATGGTTCCTTTAGCTGAATAAATTAGAATAACTTACCACTTAATACATCTCTTGCCTCACATTCAAAGGATGCATAAATATTTGGCAGTAATCCTATGACTAAAGTTGAGAGGAAAAGAAAAGAGGTCTTGAAGGAGAAGCTGTTCTGTTTGAGCAGAGCAATTCCTTCCAAGTTGTTTTTTAATCTGTATGAAGCATTACATCGCAGAAGGGTGTCTGGAGCCAAGAATGGAGTTCCAGCCTCCTTCCCTGAAGATGCCTCTGCCATCCCCAAAAGTCAGCCACTGGAAAGAAAGCGTTAAAAAGGATATTGTTTGCACTAAGGGGCTGAATTTTCCACTGGGTAATCATCAGTGAAACCTAGTCAAGGGCAAATGAGGATGGCAGGCCTGATTAATTAATGTGCTACTGTGCTAAGAGCAAGATTTATGCTATTAGTTTTACAAGAGTCATTGATATTAATAGTGCTAGTAAAAATTTTGTGTTGCTGTTTACGGTTTCCTTTTTCCTCTGCAAACATGGTATTAAAACTACAAATTACCATTGTAGAATGTAACACTGTAGCTTTGTTCTCTAAATGTTACTCCTGCTCTACAGAAAAACACTTGCAGAGATGCTATTAGATGCGCAGTTGCATTATTTCCATTGTAATCTACAATTCTCGAGGCTTTTAAGCCTGATTAAAAAAATTACTTTGGGCTTAAATCCACTTTTCAAAGATCTCTATCCAAGGTATATATTCCTACTCATGCAAATATGAGTGCTCTCCCCCTTGTACAGAATTATATATGGAGTTTTCTGAAAAGTGGAAAGAAAAATAACTGTGTATGCAAATAGGTATTCAAGCCTGAATAACACAAGAGTTATTACAAAGCATAGAGTAGAAGAAAATAACATTTTGGGGATGACAAGGGCTACTGTAAAGACACTCATTCCTCTAAGCAAAAAAAGGCTCATGTAAAGCTATTAAGTATTTTCATCACTTTCAGGCTGATGTGCAGCACATTCAGGAGTATCTATTTCATCATGTGCTACTAGAGTAGGAGCTGAATGCCCTTGCAGTATAAACACTGTTTCAGAAATGTGTTTATAGGCAATTCTGCTTTTGTTCATTAATATGCCACAGGAAACAGCAGTGAAATCTGAAGTGTGGGGCGTGGACTGTGTCTTGGAGTGGAAGGGAGGGGATTATCTGCTGCAAATGAGCTTGCTCACATCATGGAGAGCATGAGTGGCAGCCAACCTGGTCAGTGTCAGTTCAGCTTCTATATTTCTGATAATGCACTTATGTGTTTACTTTTCCCTTTACAGTAACACGGAACATTTTGTTGGAATGATACCTCTTCCTCTGGGGTCATTTTTTTCCCTTTCTTGACAAGAAACTCTCAGTAGTCATGTATAGCTCAGTAAAGACTTTGCATTAACTTTCCAAGGTCTCAGGACTGAGCCAAGCTTGCCAGGCTTTGTGGGGGGTCTGTGCTCTGCCTGGAGCTTTGGTTTAGTTAATCCAGCTGTAACGATTCTGTCAGCGATCAGGTGGCTGTTGCCTAGTTTCTTTTACTTTTGTTTATCTCTGTACAGTCACAGAATAGCCATAATTTTATATTTTATAGTATGAAAATCCCTCAAATGCCCAAAACTGAGCGCATGATTTGAGGTGTGGCCTCAGCAGTGCCGAGTACAGGGGACAATCCCTGCCCTGCTCCTGCTGGCCACACCATGGCTGATCCAGGCCAGGATGCCATTGGCCTTCTTGGCCACCTGGGCACAGCCTGGCTCATGTTCAGCTGCTGTCACAGCACCCCCAGGGCCTTTTCCCCTGGGCAGCTTTCCTGCCACTCTGCCCCAGCCTGTGGCACTGCCCGGGGCTGTTGTGAGCCCAGGGCAGGACCAGCCCTGGGCCTTGTTGAACCTCACCCCCTTGGCCTTGGCCCATGGCCCAGCCTGTGCAGAGCCCTCTGCAGAGCCTTCCTGCCCTGCAGCAGATCAGCACTCACACCTAACTTTGTGTCATCTGCCAGCTGACTGAGGGGCACTTGATCCCCTTGTCAAAATCATCAATAAAAAAATTAAACAGGACTGGCCCCAGTACTGAGACATCATAATATGTATTTCAAAATAATGAACAGGCTAAGTTAGTAACCTCAGAGAAGCGTCTCCCTTGATTTAAAATGAAAACGTTTATGAGGATCTCAGCAAAAACTGGATCTTCAAGCAAGTTCAGCAGCTCTAAGCACATGCCTGTTCCTGGAGCATCATGTGGTGGTTCTGAAGTTATTGGTACCCAATATCTTCACTAGCCCCTGCAGCCTCCTGACTCCACAGAATCCTGCAGAGCTCTGTGTCGAGCAAAGACTCAGTGATGATACTGGCTGGGTAACCTGTATTCTTCCCAAACTCTCTCCTAGGGTCATGCCTTCATTTGTTATGTGAGCCGCGTGTGCTCACGTGTCAACATCTATGGGTACACGATGCCTTGTGCTAAACTAAAAAATTGCTCTGGGAGGGAGACTAGTCCGAAACCCAGCTTGGCAATGATGCTATCACGCCAGAACTGTCTTACAGGGATGACAGCTGTTTTTTGTGGCAGAAGAAACGAGGTGCATCAAAGCATCTGGTGAGTGCAGGCCCCTCCTGATGATAGTGCACCTCTCATGATTGATTACCTGCAATGTGTGCAGAAGGAATTTCATCTCCCTCAGACCTTGATTTTTCTGTCTGGGACTACTAGGTCACTAATGAAGCTTTGCCTTTGTCATTTCCACTTGTGAAACACAAAAGAAGTTTCAACAAAGTGGTGACCTTGCCTGCCTGTAAATTAATGCAATCATTTTCATGCAGCAGGACATCATTTTCCAGTTTGTATGGGTATGGCATTTCTGCCTGAAATCTTGCATCTGTCAGTTCACCGTTGACAGCACATCAGTGGATGGAAGCATGATTGCTGGGTTCAAGTATTTGGAAGACCTCGGTGCATTGTAATTCTTGTTGTGATGGGCTTAATTCCTTGAAAAGATTTTATACAAATGAAGCTTCTCACTCCTGCAGAGTGGTTCATTCATCTGTATCGTCATCAAGCACTGGGGAAATCCAGACCGCTGAGATCACTCACAGGTGTGGATTTGTTACAAGTGAGAGGAGGATATCTTTATCCACTCTGTTTATGGTGGGCACCAAATGTACTACAAACTTAAGAACCTTGCTAAAAAGTTGCTAAGTAGTGTTAAACTAGGTGACACTTCTTTGACTTGAAAATTGGTTTTTGGTTTTATGGCACATAAATACAGACTGAAGGGTCACACCTGCAGTATTACATCTGCTGTGTCAATTGCAACCCAGACTTGTTATTCAGCCCTCAAGGAGTCAGTCCCGGTGTGTTGACGGTTTTTGCATGACTCTGATAATTTAACTTCTTTATATCTTTTGTTTTCTAATTTACTTTAAAAAAAAAAAGGTGAAAGATGTTAAAAAATGTTACATAGATTTCATACAATTATACCACTCCATGACTCCAACAATCTGACAACAACTTCTATGTTTTCAAAGTAGCTTTTTTCAAAGAGCCTTTTGTGTACAAGCTTGTAACTTTTTTTAAACTGTTTTCTGAGTGTCTGAAGTGTTAAATATATTTGCGTCTTAGAACATATGAACAAATTTGGTCAGGTGAATAATGCTGTTAGGTAAAACTTACAAGAATATTTCAATATCAATTGTCCTATTGAGAAAAATTCCTTTGGGAAGTTTAAAATAACATCTTACTTCTTCTCTGTTTTGTTAGTTTTCCTTCATTTTTAAAGCTGATTTTTTCTTTAATATTCTGCAGCTACAATCCCACTGCCCTATCACCTATCAGGTGACACATTGCCCCTAATGGCCTAGGAGTTTGAAAATATTGTTACTGCTCTTGTTGTTTCTTAAATGTTAGGCATAGAGTTGAAATGAATTTTTTTTTTTAGATATAAAAATGATAAGAGAAATAGAAAATAACACTGATGAATGTGAGTTAAAAGGCAGCAAAACCAGAAATTTGATGAGGGAAGCAAAAGTTCACTAAGAGATGTCTATGGAAGAATATACTGACAAAGAAAAGAAGTCTGCAATAATCCATTGGTAGTTACTGTTGGTCCAGTTACTATTTATAGTGCAGAAAACATGACAGTTCAATAAATAACTTCATTACAGACTTGATAAAGCCCCTCCTTCTGTCATGTACTGCTAAACGCTTCTCAGTTCCGGTGATAATGAAAGATGATGTTGCAGAACACCTTTGAAAATCAGATTGTTTAATCACCTATTGAACAAAATGGCTTAAAACTCCTCTGAGGAACTAGCACTGACTTTTTCTTGTACCATGCCTCATAACCATTCCAAAGAACTAAAGCAAACACTGGGCAAGAGCACAAAGGGGTACTCAGGTTGCTGTTTTGGATATTTGTGCCACATAAAATAAAAATGGAAAATCAGCGTAAGTCCTAAATGAAAGGATGATAATTCTGTTAACAATCAGTATGGGTTAAGAGAAGAGGTCTGAGAAAATAACTGGTGTAATTTGCAACATTTTAAAATTATGTTTGATAAAAGCAGCTAGTTCATGCAATAAACCAAGAAAACTCTGATACATTTTAATTTGTATTAATATGCCGTTCATTTTAAAGCTTAGAATGGTGCCACACCATTATTATAGTCAAATAAATAATGGAGAAGGGACAGGTCTAAAGAACATAGTTATGAACACCTCCTTTTCTCAGGCCACCAATGTTTGACCCACCCTTGTGCTGTTTAATATTTCCCTGCGCAATGACCATAAATAGCTGTTAATTCCACAAAAACAGGGGACAAAACAAACAGCAGTGTTAGTTACTTTGTATAGCTAGGATCCAAAAAAGCTGTGTACGTCCCCATGTCTTTTTCATTAAAGGTAATCTTATAATTAAGGTTCTCTCCAATAGAAAAAGAACCACTGTGGCTTGTGGTCCTCACAAGCAAAGAGTGTTGTACTGTGTCCAATACCCAGAAAGCTGGCACTGAGCCTGCTGGAATATTGCCCACCAGTGGTCCCATGGTTGAAGAAAGAGCTGTGATATGGAGAGAGTTCCAGGAGAGGCCCCAGGTTATGCTGGAACCTGAGTGTGGGCTGCAGTGTGGAGTGACATGCAGGACCATTTTCTCTGTTCGATGCCATTCCTAACAAGACTAAGAAATGGGAAACTGAAGTTAGGCAAATTCTGGCTAAAATGAAGACATTTTTCCTGAGTAATAGTCACTGAAATAACACAGGTCATGGCTCATAGTGGGGGAAATTATTTTGGTCAAGATTTCTTTTTTTTTTCTTTTCTAAAAAGTATGCTTCAGTTCAAGAGCATGCGTTGTGCAGAACCAGGCATTTGTTCAGGGAAGTTTTTTAGTCTTTTGTTATGATGTGTCCATTCTGACATTAAACCCTATTGATCTAATCACAGGGGCTAAAGTCAATATTTAGGCATATCAATATCACATCTGACTTTTCAAAATTCTTCATTTGATTTCATTAACCTTAACTTCTAGTTGTTACTCTACTTCTCATTGATTACTTGTAAATATAGAAGAATGAGGCTGCATTAGTGATTTTGACTACTGAATTATTATCTACTGAATTATTATCACAGGGACACAGAATTTCACACTGTGTCCAGGTTTTTGTGTACAACGATAGTGTATATTTTCAGTTTCATAAAACACAGAGATGATACTGGTAGAGAATCATTCCTTTTTTTTAATTGCAAAAATTTAGTTACCTGCTTAAGTATTATATTTCTCAAGAGCAGATATAACAGGCCTCTTGCCAAAAATGTGTGAAAGTCTTCCCTTCAGCTGCAGAATAAGTCCCCATAGGCTGAGAGCAAAAGATCCACTGCCCCATGTCATCATGCAGCCTCTGATATCACTAGTGATTCTTCATTGCCAATGAGATGGAATACCCACTAAAAATAAAACCCAGCGCTTTCCTTCCCAGCAGAGATTATCTCTATATTATATAACATAAAAACTGAAAGATACTGTCAGTCAAGTCAGATGTTAGAAGTCCATGGATAATGCTGCCATCAGCACAGAGCACTCAGGTTAGGAAAAAGCAGCACAGGATTTTCCTTCCAACCAATCAAGGTGGACAGTTAGGGTTTGCCCTGATCTTCGAATTTATTTTCAAGTCAAGCAATTTAGGTCTTGGCATAAATCTGAAGCATTTGAAGGCAGCTGTGTTCCATCAAGTCCAGATTCAGGAAAATGTTATAGTTTGCTTAGCTAGAGGAAATTGTCGCCTGATGTTACTGAATCACAGAATCCTCCATTCTGGGCCAGGTTGGAAGGGACCACAGTGGGTCATCTGGCTCAACCTCCCTGCTCAAGCAGGGTCATCTCAGAGCACATTGCACAGGATTGGGTCCAGACAATTCTGGAATACCTCCATTGAGTGAGACTCCACAACCTCTCTGGGCAATCTGTTCCAGTGCACAGTCACCTGGCTCTTCCTCATGTTCAGGTGGAATTTCCTGTGCATCAGTTTCTGCCTGTTGCCTCTTGTCCTATTGCTTGATATCATCAAAAATAACCTGGCTCCATCCTCCTGGCACCCTCCCTTCAGATAGTCCCAGACATTGACAAGGTGCCCTTTCAGGGGCACTATTTAGGAGTTGATATGAGGAGGGGCTTCCTGCTCAGTTAACACAGCCTGAATCACTTAAGGAGGAAACAGGGAGCTAATGCTTTTTCTGAATTGGAGCTTTGCCACAGCCCTCTGTTGAACTGGAAGATGTGTTAAGTGAGGTTTTCCACAAATACTGCAAATAGGTAAAATGAGAGCAATTTTAGCTTTTAGCACAGTTGTTTGCTAAAGGTAGGAAATAGATTGTTTAAAATGGTGGATGGGATGTCAACCTCTAGTGATGCTGTTCTTCATATGAAAACTCAATCAGAATAAATTTCCTTTTTCAGAAAGATTGAAAGGAAGACTTTTATGCTGAGGAGGAATGGGCAGTAGCTCCAAGAGACAAGTTCATAGATAAGACCACACTCCTCCAATTTAATAAGACTGTCTGAAGCTTTTACAGAGAACTTAAGAGTGGTCAAGCTGAAAAAAACCTCACCACCACAACAAAAAGCAAGCAAACAAATAAAAAAACCAAAATCTGGAAAAGAACTCAATATCTATTAAAAAATAAAATGAGTAGCGGCAGAAACAACAGTAGGGAAAATTCAATTAAAATAAGAGAAGAAATGAGCCAATGACCTTCTCTATGAACTCCAGTATTCAAGTTTTCTATAAACACCATCTAAGTCATGCAAATATGGTGTGCCAAAAGCATTTGAGACAAAGAATAAATAAATAAATACCATATGGAGATCCAATTGGTCACCGTGCCAGAACTAACCCTTGAAACAGACTGTGGTTCTAAATATGGGAAGTGGAGAAGAGGGCAGGGGGCAGAGGGGAGGGGAATAGAGAGAAAAAAATAAAATACCTTTTGTTTTCTTTACAGAAGAGGGAAGGCTCATTGCTCCAGACAGATTTTGGGAGAGTTTGCTGTTCCAGAACACTTTTTCACCACACAGTTTTGGTGGTATTGCTGGGTTCCTGCTCTATGTCATATTCCATTGCAGTCTGGGACCTGACAACAGCAAAGGATTTTTCTGAAATGGATTCAGCTGGTTAGCATTGCATACACCCACTCACATGCAAAAAGTCGCAAAGTATCATCAGTCATGGGTAATTTTCTGAAAAACATTAAGTCCTTGACTCTCTCAGGAACCATGACAAAAAAACCACTGTTTTAGCAATGATTTAGTCAATGGAACTCTGTTTTTTCCCATGACCATTTTATCTTTTTATTCTCCCCAGTCTGAAAACATGAAAACATGCTAATGATTTCTTTTCTGAAATGGTGTGGAAGTAAAGCCTTTCTCACAGTGTTGTATACATGTGTCACATCTAGGCATCTCTTTCCTTTTATCAGGACTAGGTAGCTAAATGTACCCCTCCTCTTTGTTTTAGGACCTGGTGTTAGAAACTTCATATATGACAGAAAAGTGGATGTGCCTTTCCTCTTGTCGCAATAGGATTTTTACTGATCTTCTCAACACCATGGTTGCAGGTCTTGAAGCAGACCACTGCAGTCACAAGTATTTCCAATGGCACTGATAGTTATACTCCAGTATTAGTGGGCTTTCTATAAGAGAGTGGCATACCCAATTGCTATACACATTGTGGATACAATGGGAAACCTAGCTCCATACATAATGGGACACCCCTGTCCAGATATGTGTTCAGGGATGGGGGAGAAACTGTATTTCTTGTTTCTCGGCCAGAATGAGAACTTGAGGCAATAAAAGAGGAATAGAAACCCTCACCTCATGGTTCAGTGGAAGTCCTAAGTCAGGTAGTTATAATCACTGAAGAGTGTAGGCTATGAGCACACATATATACTTATATATATAAGTAGGGAAAATTTATTCTATATTGTCCTGCTTCGTATGAATCTGTGTGAGAGAAAACTCTCCTGTTCTGACTGATATATTTGTGTAGGCTAACACCAGCTGAGCAAAGACATAAGAGGTGTGTGGAAAAGAGCAAGTGGGACTGAAAAAGAGAACTGAGGAAGGAGCATCTGGGGACCTTCAGACAAACCAATGATTTCAAGGGATATAAATTCACAGCATGTATTAAAATTAAATAAAGGGAACGAGTTGACTGATGAAGAGGGAAGCTTTAATGCTCATAAAATACAATGAACTCATTTAAATTGTCAGGGGATATGTAAGCGGACTGACTTCAAACCAAACAACCGTTTGTCTCCTTGTTTGGCAATTACGAAGTTTTAGTATTATTAACGTTTGCTAAATCCTAGGGTGGGCAAGACCAACATCTGCCTCCGTAGCTGTGTTCATTGAAGTTGGCTCAGGAAGAGAAAGTTGCTGAGATCTATTGTATAGACAATACTCTAATTGTCTGCTAAACTCTTAGTAATGAAAGTGTGTTTAGGCCTAAAATTAAGCAACTCTCAATTAACGGAGAGATCCAAGGGGGCAGCTAGATTCTTGAAGTTCTCACTCATATTCCCTAGACAAAATGTTGAACATTCTGAATTAAGTGGGTGCTTTTCTACTGTGAATTCAAGTTAACCTAAAACATTCTGGAAAACAGGTTGCATTACATCAAATTTGGGTCAGGTGTTTGCTAAGCTATGTAGGGTTCAGCTTTGCAGAAAAGGACCTGGTGATCCTGAGGGACAGCAAACTGAACATGAAACAACATGTCTTTACTGCAAAGAAAGCTGGTGATACTCTGGGCTGTGCTAGGCAGAGTGCTGTCAGGAGGTCGAGGGAGGTCATTCTTTCCCTCTCCTCAGCGCTGGTGAGGCCACACATGGAGTGCTGTGGCCAGTTCTGGACTCCCTAGTACAAGAGAGTCACGGACATACTGGAGAGAGTCCAGCAAAGGGCCACAAAGGTGATTAAGGGAGTGGAACATCTCTCCTGTAAGGGAAGGCTGAAAGAGCTGGCACTGCTCAGCATGAAGAAGAGCAGGCTCAGGGGGATCTTATCTTTACAAAGAAGGTGCAGGCAGGCTGTTTTCAGTGGTATCCAGAGGCAGGACCAGAGGCAGTGCGTGTGACCTGAAACACAGGAGGCTCTGCCTGAACAACAGAAAACAATATTTCACTGTGAGTGTGACTGATCGCTGGTACAGGTTGCCTGGAGAAGTTATGGAGCCTCCATCCTTGGTATATTCAAAATCTGTCTGGGTGTGGTCTGGGTAACCAGCTCTGGGTGGCTGCAGGGGAGACTGCACCAGCTGACCTTTAGACACCCCTTCCAACCTCATCCAGTCATTAATTCTGCTACATATGTGAGATTCCTGGAAGGTTATTTATTTCTAATTCAACTGCCTCCAAATCTTTTAGAATCTTCATAGCAAGGCTCAGTTGCACTGGGACTGATATTCTGTCTTTTTGGTGGACTTCTGAACACAAGGTGTTTATTTTGCATTCTACAATATGGTTTTATTCTTGTACAGTTTTTAAAGGGTAAATAAACGCTTACTGGAGGTGAAAAAGAAGTATAAGCCTTGCAGTAACAAGTGGTATCAAAGCTTATAAGCATGTCAAGATGAGGTGTAATGCACAGTTTTTAATAGTGGTTAGCAACCTATTGACTGACTGGATTTTAAAACTATCGATTATTTATTACAACATCTATTAATCATTTATTGTTACTAACCATTAAATAAATATCCATTTTCTATTTTTAAAGTGAAATTTGATATAAAATTATACCTCCAATGAAAAGAAAGAAACCAACATAAATGCAGAGTATTAGAGCCTGGCTAATGTATGAAAATATTGAATTTTAATTATTATTTTTTTGTGCCCAATCTTGTTACACCAAGATGTGTAGGCCAAATTTATTTTGACTCACACAAATTTTTATTATGTATACAAACACATTTCAGTCTTTGAATTTATAAAACATATATTGTCCCCAGAAATTTTTCAAGAACCTGATTTTATAAGGGAGTTAAGGACTTTCCCCCAGGAATAAAAACTTGGTTAAAAGTCTAAACTGTGATCCTTTTCTTTAAATGCTAAGACAGATATTTCTTGAATTGAAGAAAAAAAAAAAAAGCTTTGCTATTTAACCAAATATGTTTGATCAGTATTCCAAGAGGAATGGTTTATAAGCACACCGAGTACAAACTGATGCTGGGCCTTATTTAATGGGAAGCTGCTTTACCATCCTTTTATTAACTTTATAAAACCATTTGTTAAGAAGGACATCTAGTGGGTCATCTGGTTCAGCAGCCACAGTGTAGTTATTTATGTTGGATTCCTACTGGGTTGAAGGGTAGAAGGGTGGAAAGATAAAAGACACAGAGGTATGGGTGAACTGCTTGCCCAGGATACATCTTCTCCCTCTCCAGCTCTGCTGTTGGGGGCACAAAGGTTTGCCTGCCAAATGTTCTCCAACCTGAAGCTCTTCCCTTGAGCTTTGAGAGTGTTTTGGATGACACTGATTCAGTCTCAGAAGTAGAGATGCAGACTCAGTTTGCTTTCTATTTGATGCTACTCAGGAAGTAGTAGTGGAAGGTGAAAGTTCTTTAACTCACTCTCCTTCCTCACTAAATTAAACAGAAAGGTAGAAATACCTTCAGTTGTCCAGGCTAAGGCCTGGATGAATATTTGGAGAAGCAGAAAGTCTTTCTGCCATTGTGAAGGGCTGTCTTTCCATAGTGGATTTGACTGTGTGAGGTTGTCTTCCTGTGTTCTGGTTGCTCTGCTCTACTCTGGGATGCAGGAAAGGTCTATTCCACCCTGAATGTCTCCCACTGTCTCCACTTTAGGACTTGATTTTCAGGCCATATAGGAAGAAGATGTTTCCCCCGTGAAGTACACCACAGACTGTCTGTACTGCTATATGTGGGAAGACTTCTCTCCTTTGCAGCTCCTACTGCTCATAGTGGTAGTTTTATGTCTTTCTCTGCCAGCCAGTTGCTAGAATCCTCACCAGAGTTTGTAGGTATATGGGACATTTCTTTCTTACCTCTTAACACTCATCTGGAAGATGAGTGTGCCCTCCAGAGCTGGTGAGCCATTCTGCCACTGCAGGCTCAAATAAATAGCCCTATGCTGTGTTTCATTTGACAGTAAATGCAGTAGTATATAAGCATGTTGCTCAACAGTCATAGTCTAGCTCATAGGAATCTGTCACTGATTTACAGTGTCCTGATGTGGCTGCCATAAACATAAACCCAAGCTTTGCCCTGCTTTTCCACAGCACTATCGTGAGTTTATAAGCGTCTTGTTTCCATGGTTGGTATAAAGGATCCTTCTAGGACAAGGACATTCCTGTATACCAAATCAGAAGATCTGATCGAGATGGATATTTTTTGTGACAGCAGCAAAAGCAGCAGCTGATAGGCAAATCGACAGGCAGAAATCCCACCACAGCCACCACTGGTCATGGTTTAGCTCCAGATGAGGAGTAAGCCCCAGCCAGGCACCTGCTCGCTTCCATCCTCCTGGTGGGATGGAAGCAAGAATTGCAAGAATTAAAGTGAGTAAACTCTTGGGCTGAGATACAGACAATTTAATAAGTAAAACAACAGGCACACACGTAAGTAAAGAAAAACAAGCAAGTCATGCACCGCTTCCTATGGTCAAGTGGGTGTTCAGCCATCTCAGGCCTCTAGCACAAGTAACAGTGACTCGGGAAGACAAAAACTGTCGCTCTGAACATTCCCTGGTTCCTTCTCTTGCCCCCAGGTCTATGTGCTGAACATGATGTCATGTGGTACAGAATATCCCTTTGGTCAGTCAGGGTCACCTGTCCCAGCTGTGTCCCCTCCCAGCTCCTTGTGCACCACAAGCTTACTTGCTTTTGGGATGGTGTGAGGAGAAGGAAAGCCCTTGACTCTCTGTAAGTGCTGCTCAGCAATAACAAAAACATCCCTGTGTTATCAACACTGCTTCCAGCACAAATCCAAACCACAGCCCCATACCAGCCACTGTGAAGAAAATTATCTTAGCCAAAACCAGCATTTTAGTTTGAAATCCTGGACTTAGAAAAATGTCTGGAATCTTTCACTGTCCTTTTCACTATAATTTTCAGTCACTCAAGATTCCAAGTGCACCATTTTGCCAAGTGAAGAAGGAAGACTAATGTTTCTTTCATTAATAGTTCTAACATCACACATGATGAAGAGAACATCCATGTAACAGACAGCTTTAATACCTGATCCTTTTAATCCAATACTAGTCTTTGACCAGAAGGGAGTTATGGAACCCTTTCACCATGATGTACTTATCCCTCTGTAAAGCTCAATTTGCTACGCAATCCTGAGGGGTGGAATGCTCATAGTGGGCTTTGTTTGAGCTAAGCTTTGCAGGATTGGTCTAACTTATGGGAGAATACAACCTGCAGGGTCAGAGAGAGACACAATTAAGTAACTTGATGAAAATGGTGGTGAAGACAGGTGGCTTCCTGAAAAGGATGACTCTGACAGTTTAACAGAGAAACAAAACCCCAGTGCTTCCCTGCTTTTACTAGGTTATGGTTCAGCTGTTTTGGCCTTAGCAGCAGTCTACATGGAGCTCCCTGTCAGCTGCCACGTCACATCTCATTCACTTCTGCATTGTGCCATTGCTCCCATGGAGAGAACGGGCAACTCAGAGAATTTCCTTCGCTGTTACCCGATATACCATTATTCACCTCTTATCATTTTAGCAAAGTAGTTACACTGCTGTCAGAGGTAATGGAGAGCATGCCGCTAAGAAAATTGGCTGTAATTTATTTATCAATTGTTTCTGCATACCACAAAAAGAGACCATCTACTTTATAGCTGGGTCTAAGGTATCTGAGAGCCCTTGAAGTTCATGGTTTTCCGGTATTCTAAGTTCTACTTATGGCTTTTCCTGTATATGACACACAACACCACCCCTGTGGTCTTCAAGGCTGATTTCTTCTTTGCTTTCTTTAGTCACAAATCATTCTGAGGCGTCCCTTAAGTGCATTTGTATTGTTAAGTGCACCAGCCTGATTTGGTGTTAATTCAATTTGAGTGCCCTTAATATCTTGCGGGAGTGAGGCAATGCATGAGAGCTGTACCTTGTAAAAACAGGTTCCAGGTCTGCCTGAGAGCAAAGCACCTTTCCCACAGCAATTTACCAAAGTTGCTGATAAAATTTTCATAAGGAAACCTTTTTAGTCTGACCCTATTGTGTTGTTCTACCATTAAGAGTTGGGGAACTGAGACTGTATTCTGGTGACAGTTTATCACTATCTCCATTATTTTAGTGTATAGACAGCCTACTGATGGGTCACAGCCTACATCCTGTCCTCTTACGGTGTGGAAATGGCTTTCAGAGCTGGAGCCCAGAGGCCCAAGTATGCCAGCTGCCGCATTTGTGTGTCAATACAACTGAAGTGAACTCTAGGTAAACCAGTCACCCCTAACCTTCAAATGATGGGAGATGGGACATTTTAGTGCATTTAGGGCCAAGCAAAAAGAACGAAAAGCAGAAATAGGAATAGTTAGCCCTAAGGAATGTGTGGAAGAAGCAATATTACATTTTCATTAAAGAAATGACTAACGATCAAAGGTGAAAAGCCAGTTTTAAAGTAATTGGAAAAAGCAAAGGCTAGCTTCCTATATAAGGACTAATTCTGTTCTGAAATAAGTTATTGTAAATCCTAAACAACTCCAACAATAACTGAAAAAGTTTGTCTTATAAAGGTGAGCCATTGTCTAGTACCAAGAAAAGTGCGCGTCTGCCTGGCACTACACTTCTTTCCCCCACGTACTCTGGAGAGCAGCGATCTGCAGCAAGGGAGTCTGAATGAAGGGTCCAGCTGTTGCATTATGTGATATTCCAGAACCTGTATGCTCTCTCAAGCTTTATGAACACATTGTTTTCAGCTGTTATAGAAAGCATAACCAAAGTTATGATGTCTAGTATTTTGAAGGAAAACTAAGAAGAGCAAGAAAATTACAAAACAAACTAGGAAAAGAAGAAAGAAGATGAACGAGAAACAGAGAAAATGGGGCAGGGTCAGAGAAATGGTAGAATAAGAGGAAGGAAAAAAGGAGACTGAATGAGGAAGAAGAAAGAAAGATGATCAGAAAGTTATGAAAACTGAAAAAAAGAGAAAGAAATGAAAAGAAGAAAGGAAAAAAAAGAAAGCAAAAGAAAGGAAATGAGAAAGAAAATAAATGAGAAAGAAAAGAAAAGGAAGGAAGCAAGGAAGGGAGGAAGGAAGCAAGGAAGGAAGGAAGCAAGGAAGGAAATTACCTTAGAGTTTTACATTGAATTTGACAGAGGCTGAAATGGAGTTTAGCCCATGTGGCATTGCAGTTCAGCACAGGTACTAAAAATGATGAGGCTAGATGGTTTGATTATAAGGAGCATTTTTTGTAACCTAGCACATAATGGTAAATCTGTTGCACTCTAAATTGCCTTTGGAAATCCAATCCTGCCTACCAGCATGACTTACTCTCAACTTGCTGGTGGGCAAAAACTTTGATCCTGTGTCCCATGGAAGTCAATGGGAGCACTGCCTTTGACATCAATGAGTGCTGCATCACACCCCAGGTGAAAAACAATAACTTTGCTTCTAGTCGGACCAAACGGATGAATAAATCAGAGTCTTGTGTGTGTGGAATCAGGACTGGTTGTGTGTGTTTCTTGCGGAGGAATTCTACAGCCCAAGTGTGTGTGACCAAGGCAATCTGATTAATTATTGGATAAGGCTTGAGGCAAGCATAGAGTTACGGATACCAGCTAGATAACTGTGTTACAGAGGAATTTATAATACCTTTGAGCATCAGCCTCTTGATCTTCAGGGATATTCAAAGAAAAGAGGGATAAGGCAGTTCTTTCTATTCTTCCTATTCAGAGAATGAGACAGCAAATGCTTGTATCTGTTTCTCTCTCCAGCATTCAGTGTTATGCTCTAATGTTGTGTTCTGCTTCCAATTACTTTTGAAGAACTGTGGAAGTTTAGAGAACAAAGAACTTGCCACGTTTAGTATCGTGTACTTGCCCTTCACGAAATCACAAAGCTTGGACTGTGTCCCTGTGTTCGGTGTTTGCAAACTACCCTGCCACTTACAAACGAGGCAGAAGTGGCAAAGGGCAGAGTAAGCATCTCCATAGGCCCTGTGTGTCTGTGGCCAGTTCTGCTTTGTCGCCCTGCACCACTGAGGTCAGTCACAAAGCTGGTACTGCAGGGTGCTGTAGGACTGCTGGGACACCTGAGGAAAGTGCCTGCAAGCCCGAGAAAATGGTTCTTTTTTTTTTTTTTTTTTTAAAATCCCCAAGCTGAGCCGAATGTGGAGAGCTAGTGATTTCAGAGAGAAGCCCTTGAGGATGTTGTGGATGACTTCCTGTGAGACATGTTTCTTTGAACTGCAGTGAGCAGATGTGGCTAGGGAGAGAAAGGTCATGAAGGTAAAGCGGCAGGTGATGTGCCACAGCACAGAATGTTTTTGGGGCCAGAAACATGTGATCCTTTAAGATCCGTAGGTAAATTCCACAACAGCAACTATAGCAACTGTCCCACTCACTGTGAATGGGTTAGGAGGTCCTTTCTGATGGGTTAGTAGGTCAAAAAAGGGTGGGGGAAAGAGTTTCACTCTTGCTCTCACAGTATAAAGTAATTTTAGGAACTCACGTGGTAATAGTTATTGCAATAGGTCCTGGGGTTTTTAAGAATTAATGGATGAGCATTATTTGCAGTGAATTTTGGGGGTGGAAGGTCTGTGTTGGCAGGATTTTTACTACCCTTCATATAACAGAGAGGGAAGTCTGTGTGAGACAGGGGACACAGCACTGTGCTCTGGAGTCTTCCAGCATTGCTTTGCTTCCATCTAAGGATAAATAAATGCCTTTGTGTATGGTGTTTTGAGAGAGAGAGCTCCAGATCAATCAGGCAAATAGTCTTTGACTTCCTAATCTGGTGAGAAATAGAAATGCTTTCTCTCTCCCTTCCTCTTCATTAGTTTATGTACATCAGCTCCCATCATGTTTACCCATGAAGAAGTGGTTTCAGTAGGACTGCTATCTTTGTAGCTTTTTCTGTAAACACTTCAAGCTCCATTGTATAACTTAGATGGAAGCAAATAAACATTCAAATGAAACAGAAAACCTCAGGAGATCTTGCTGCCAGGACATAAGCTGTGTAGTCAGGAGAAAAATAGCCAAAATAAGAAGCTATGGGCCATGCTTTATGTTAACAGAGACACAGGTGTTTCCCCTGACTATTTTGAAATAACGCCTCAGCCAAGCCCTCTCCACATGGCTTCAAGTGGGAATGCATCTTATTGCTCAAGATGCTAAAAAAATTGAGTGGTTTACACTCTTCTAAACCTACTGTGCACTTCCACTGTTAATCATACATAATCCACAACAATGGCACTCTCTTTGTGCACCACATTGGAAGTATCTGTGTATCATATATTCAAATTAAATTGTGTGCTTGAGGGAGCTCATGATCCCCAGCACACTTTTGTGGCAGCATGGTTTGTAGGCTCCATGCGCTACTTGCGAACAATCTATTGTGTATGTGACTGCAAGCCTGAATCCCTGCCTGGGATTATCTGAAAACTCTGGAACTTGCCAGCAGGAAAATTTACAGCTAAACAATTATATTGTTGAAACTCTGACAAATCCACCCCAGTTTATGACTTTGAAAATAGGGCTAGGTGTATGCAACTGAATATATTATACACTGTAACACAGCCTCTTGGGGGCTGCATTATAGAGTCTGTTTACTTTGACTGACACTTTCTATTTTTCTTTTCTTCCAGACATTATTGCTGCAAATGGTATCTCTGCTCAATATGGATTTTCTCCTCAAAAAATGGGTTAGGTATTTGGATAAACATCTTCTGAACAAGTTCTTTTATTATTATGTTGATGATTTTTGGAAGCAATCCAACAATAATGCAGTAGACACTCAACACAATGTAAAAAGCAGCAAGCAAACCTCCATTATATTGGTATATCAGATGACATGGAGGTGTGATTTCCAGAACTTCTCTCCAGTGGAAAGCAGTTCTAAAAATTCCAAAGCTAGACAAAAAGGAGAGCAGATTTTCTTTCTTTCTCCCATCACTTTTCTATAAATAGAACTCAATATCCCCCAAAATAAACTGGTGACTTCTTACCAAGGGTGAAGCAAATCTCATTCAAGCACAGAATGACATTCATTTTACTTAGACCTCCATAAGCAGGGTGAGACATTATTGCAAAGTAAAACTACTCAGAAAAAGGGCAATTTGTTCTTAGAGTCAGACACAGTTTTTCCAGATAGAATCAGTACTGGGTCATGCAGAGTGGCAGCACGTTTTTCTTCCTGCTGTATTGGTACCAGAAATTGGAAGTTTACTACAATTTTCTAGTTTCTTCAGAAATTCCAACATCTCAGATGCTGAATGACACAACAGGTGGCAATGACTGGTGACCATGCTGTGTACAGGTATGTTAGCCTGAGGAGTCGTGATTTTTTTTCCTTGTTCTATCAGAGAAAAAGTAGAAGAGCAAAATTACTTTTTGAGATCATCCTCTGATTGACAAATAAATCATCATTCGTCTCACTCAGGAAGGACCAAAGAGCACCTTTTAGATAAAGAGATGGCTGAGAGATGGCAGTTTTATCAATGTGGGCTTGGGTTGTAAAACATAAAGTGTACCTTTTAAGTATAATTTTATGAACAGAAAAAGTATATTTTGGTCTCAAGCATGAATCTTTTATCTACCTTACTCCTGCCATTTGTATTTCCTGCCATTTGGGAATATCTCAAATGGTCTCTGCTTCTCTTTGTTGTTTTATAATTCCTTTTGTACGGCGGCCAACGCTAACATTTCTTTCTGAGTGCGAAAGTTGCTTATGGTTTTGATGTACATGTACTGTGTAGTCCTTGCCAAGTGCTTGGGGTGGACAATATGCTTCCCAAGTTCATTAAGAAGAAAATTTGACCTTGTTCACCTTGAGGAGAGATAATTTCTATGTCGAGTTCTTGCAGGACATGAGAAATGCTGAAAATCTGCTGAAGCAGAGGGCCAATGAACTCCAACAATAAACTCCAGTTTCTTGAGTTCCTTCATGACTATCAGTAGTGGCCCTTGCTATGCAGCACATGGGGAAATAAGAATGCTGCACAGTGGTCTGGACTCCACCTAGACACTGAAATACCCACTCTGATTTTTTTAAAAGATACTCAGAATGTATCTCAGAGATGCCTCAGTGCCACCTGCATTCTACGCTCTGGTGTAGCTCTGGTACTGAAAGTAGGGATGACATGGGCTCATTTATTTTTCCCTTGTCTTATCACTCCAATTCCCTGTGTGCAGGCTCTCTCTGGCTGAATGCCAGCAGTGTGCTCTGATCTGAGCCAATGTAGCCATAGGGCTGAGGACACTGCTCTCTGGACTAAGGGATGTTCCCAGTCCTTCATTGTTACCCCCCCGTGGAATTTTTCCCATCATCAGGGAATCCCAAGAAATTAAATTGGGCAACACTAGCACAAATGCAGCACATACAAAAGCTCACACTTCTTTATTTCCCTGAATTTATGTTGTTTATTTATGTCTTGTGGTGTAAATGAGACTAGAGATTTAGGCAATAGCTAGTATCTTGTAAATAAAAATGCGAAAGTGTGCTATGCAGTCATCCTATATTCCCCTTTACTAGAGATCATCAAACCCTGGAAGGAGAGAACAAGGGGCAAGTCACAAAATAATTTTTTCTTGCAGCATCTTCAGCTTATTTGTTACAGCATGATAACTTTCAAGGCTTGCCATTCATTGAGTGCTATCCCTACCCTTGACCATTTTGTGCTAAATCTGGCTGACGCTTTGCTGAGGAGTGAAAAGAAAAAGACAGGAAGCAGTTCCTGTGGCAGAAGTGGCTTCCAGTTTTGGCTAAAAGATTGAGCAAATTAAAGCACAGGCTTTGCAGTAAAGAACTGTTTCACCTGAGAATATTTTACTGTCTCATCAAGTGCTCTGCACTCCAACATTGTAAGAAACACAGATAGTTTACTTCAGAAAGAAGGGTAAAGTTGTATGGGAACTCAGTAAATGTGTCTGATTGAGAGAAGTATATAGTTGGTTAACTGACCCTGATAGTCATTTATTTAGAATTTTTGCTGAAATTTTCATTTTAGGAAAAAATGAGGGTACACAGCTGAAAAAGGGGACAAGTTCTCCCAGCTATTCTCAATTTGCAACCACCTGAGATTCTCTACCCTTTTTCCTTTCTGCAACTTCAATGAGTAGAAGGATGGAAGGTGGAGGTAGGGACTGTATGTAATTATCATTTATCCTGCCTTCACCTCCTAGAACCCACAGAAGCTCAAGCTTCATGACTGTGGAATCCAAAGTGGCCCAGTCATCCCGGCCTGGTGGTTTTGTATTTTGTGTATGTAATTTATGGGAACAGCTTGCAGCAGGCACTGATGGTGTGGTGATCTGCTAAGAGTGTGTATGAAGAGTGTCTTACTTTTACTGTAGTCCTGAGCAAGAGGCTATGGAGAATCTACTAAGACCTAGTCAGTATTTAAAACCTGCCACTCACCCCAGAAAGCTGCTGCTCTCTTTGACATCCCATGTCAGCTCCTTAAATCAAACCCTTCAGACTCAGGAATGAAGTAAATAAATTATAAGCTTTATTGATTGTGTTTGTAAACATTCTTTAGCATTGACTAAGCCGTTCAAGCCATTGTCCCAACATGGATCAGGCTCCCTGTAAAACCTGAAATGGCTGCTCAAGAGGGAGCAGAAATATTTTCCTCTGTTGATCCAAGATTCTGTCAGGGAGGGTTTTGATCTCTACAACTTTACAATATCCATATGGTCAGAAATGAATTAGTTGGCTCCTTTGACTGGGATATGGAATCAGAGTCTTAGATTGGACAGAAGCCACTGTGATCCAGCCTTTTTTTTTTTTTTTTTTTTTTTTNTTTTTTTTTTTTTTTTTTTTCTTTTAATGAGTATTATGGAATTTTTCAACATTTTTGGAACTATGGCCCCGGTTTGTCACTTACTTGGTCTGTTATCCCATCTGAATGACTGCGTTGACTTCAACTAAATTACTGATATAAATGCATCTTAGACATCTCTTCCAGCTAATGGAGATAGTGCTGGTGATTGCTGGTTAGGGGTTATTTTGGGGGAAGGGATTATTTTTGCTTCTGCTTTAAAACAAGGAGGTGTGGTAAATCACAGGCATCTTTCTTGGGATGGAGATAATAAATCACTCTTCCCAGGTGAAATCTTTTATTTATGCCTTGGGATTCCATTTCATTGAGGAAAGGTATGTTCTTTCAACTTCAGCCAGGCTGCACTTTAGCAAGTGATTCAAATCAAGCTGACACTTATTAGTGAGCATGCTGAACGCTTTGCTCCCAGGCACTTCACCAGGCTGCCACCATTCTCCATTCTTCACAGATGTTTGTTCTCCTTACGTTTCATCTCGAAGCAAAATCACTGCTTGCTCCTCATGTCAGTGGGAAGTCAACTGCAAAGAGCAGCTTGATTTTAGAGACAATGGATCACTCCCAGCAGTTAAAAAAAAAGGGAAAAAAAGAAGGGGAGATGAAATAATACACTCACAGATCAGCTATAATACACTCCCGAACCAGACTGAGCTCATTCTTCTGGTCTGAAAGTGACCAAGCAAACTTTCTATTATCATTTATTATGTGTTCAGCCCTGTCACCACACTCAGTGTTACACAGAACACATTCAATAACAGTAGTTCCAAGGACAGTACCAATAACATCATACAGACAGCAAATTATTTAATTTCAAAGCAACAACTTTTATACAAGCTTGTGTTTATTGGGAAAAAAAAAAAAAGAAAACTAAACCCAAATCTTGAACAGTAAAAAATTACACAGATAAGTAGTTTTAGATGCTTTTCTTCCTCTAGTAATTCTCTTAAATTAAACCCTACACACAACATGCTTGTCTTTCCTTTGCAGTGTATGCACTTATGACTGACCCTGAGTAAACATGGTTCAGAGGCAAGTGCCTAAGACAAAGTCCTACTGCCAGGGAAGAGGGAAGCAGTGGCAGCTCCCTTACATAGCCTCTTGATTCAGCATAGCTTTATTTGTGCCTAGAAGGAGGTGTAACATGTCAACTCACCAGGTCACAGATAAGTGTGATATACTTGTGACAGAATGAAAAAGAGGCAGCAGGCTGGTAAACTTCAGAAGATATCTGGATTATCTGCCCAGGCTGATATTTCTGGTGGTGTAAGGCAGATAGAGAGAGGCAGCTGCTCTCAGGTCTAACAAGCTGAATGTGCCCAAGTGACCCTGTGAGATGTGTGGGACCTCCAAGCACTTCTGTCAAAGGCAGGAGTGTGCACTCATCCAAGCTGATATGGCAGAGAGACACATTGCACTGCCCATTTCTTACTGCTTGCTTTGTAACCCATCATAACCGCAGAGAAATGAAGGTTACCTATTACAAAGACCTTACTATTTTCTACATTCGCTTCATGGCCATCACTGGGCCCTTTCTACACTAAGTAGAGGAGGCAGCTTGCTGTTTCTTTAATGAGATCTTTGGCATCACTGTTGAAAATGGAATGCCTATAGTAAGGAAACAATCACTAGCAGCATGAGTCAGTGTATGCTGGAGTTTGAACACTCAAGTCATATTTATATACAAAGAGTTACTATGCAAAAATGCATGATCTGGAAAGGTGATACTGCCATTTAAGCGGTTGTGCATGGCTAATAAATAATGGAGGAAAAAAAATCCCCTTTTTAAAAAGAGGCTTTTTCAACTTCTTTTAACTTAGCATTTTAATAATCATGAAAGGAAATCAAACCTGCAAAGGCAAGGATAGTGTTTCTTCCTTTCTTGAAACATTTTACACATTGCAACATATTAAATGTCTGTCTAATATACCAAGTATTTTAGGACATTAATATATGCACGAAGTTTGTATAAAACTGTAGATATTTAACCTTTCAAAATAAACTCCCTGTCTTCTAGCAAGCCACAAAACAGCAAGGCTATGTTGTAACGGGGAAAGACCAGGCTTCCGTGGGAAGGTGCCTATGAAAAGCACTTTCCCCAGAATAGTCAGGTGAGCTAGCTGGCTGCTCATGCAGAGATGTGAACAATGGGTTCATGGGAATCTTGTTAATTAATAGGAAGCTAAGTGGTAGGGAATGCATTGTGGTGATAGTGGCAAACTGATGTGAGGATCCGCTAGGAACGGAGGAAAGTGACTGACCAGTTTTCACGGACTTCTGTAATGTGCTTCTCCATACAGCCTTAGGAGTCAAGAACTTCTAGGAATGACAGATGATTCCTTTCATGGACAAATATGAGCAAGAATGGTTGTGCTGAAAAAAGTACGAGGATCCAGGTTTCAGGTTTTGCAGTGAATTGCCCTACTGCTTAAATGTAAGAAGCTGCTTTTTTGTATAATATCATGATGATCACGAGAGATCCTCTACCACTTTCCCAATTCTGTAACAACACACTTATTTACCAGTGGATCTTTATTCTAATCTTCTTTGCTATCTTCAGACTGATTATATTCAGTTGAAATCAGTGAAGATATGGCACAGGAATAGGTTGTATCCAAAGTGGTGGAAAATACTGTGAGTAGGGATGTATTAGCTAGAAAAGAAAGTGCATGTTACTAGGATTACACTGCTAAAAGGTCTGTTCCTTTGAATCTTGACATTTGTGGTTTCATTCATACACTTCCATTAATAACAATGGCTGTCTATATGATTGCGTTGATAGCAGTATTATTTGAGCAGGGATTTTTACTACCAAATATAAATATAGCATGCATTCATTTTTTTTTAATTACGTGTAACATTGAGTAAAGTGATACATTATTAAGGAAGGTCATTGATTGTTCCCAGGATATGGCAGCAAAATATATAGTATGTACTAAAATTGCAACTAGTTTTAGAGCAGTGTAGTATGGAATAATGTAAAACAGAAAAAAGATGCCAAAGTTAACAATAAATCTATGAATAGAAAAAGGAGTGAAGATGATACCTTTTTCTCTGACGATAGCTTGACTAGAATCAGAATTAGAAATGCAATCAGTTTTTATGGGTTTTTACTTGTTTTTGATAAGATAAGAACATGTTGGTAGCTTGCAAGGCATTTTTTACATTTTCATGACTTGATGAGAAAAAGGATCTCTAAGACTGTGGACCCAAAAAAAATAGTAAGTGCCAGCTCCAAGGAATAATAGTTGCTTCTAAACTGATCATGCTCTCTTGGAGATACTATATTAGGTCTTTGAGATGCTGCCAAAATAATAGAAATTATCTGTCTGCTTCAAAAAGTCATCTCTTAATATCTTATCTTCCTCTCCTTCATGTCATATTAAGGTCCTGATTCTGTAACCCATTTCAACAGGAGGTTGCATCCATGCAGGAGCATGTGACTACTACCTTAAATTCGATGGTGGGAAGAATTTTTCATGGTGAGACAGAAATTAAGGCACACATGATCCCACAATATTTCATAAGTCTTCCTAAATGGCTTTGATGGGTCTAAAATGCTTTTAAAATACTCCAAATAACTTCCTAGCAAATAAACACTGAAAACCCTCAAAAAGCCTTATCTAGATTAATAAACATTTAGTGAAAACAAAAAGAAACATTCTCTTGTTTCCTTTTTCACTTGCACTTTTGTTTCATGTAACAAGTTGGATGACCTTTTTTTGGTAAAAATATGGCAGATTGTGGTTTAAATACATGTTGCATTGATTAGATTTTTTCCATTCTTGAGCTGACAGGCTGCTTGCCACAGCTTACAGCATTTCCTTACATGGGCAATGAGTATTCGGAAATGTACCTTTTGCTCTTTAACATGACCAAGCAGCTGGAAGCAAGGTATTAAAGCAGCTCCATGTGATCAGCAGGTTGTCTGCAGAGCGTGTGGATAACACCTGCCAACATGCATTGAAAAAAAATGCTCTGCAAAAAGCAGCAGAAGGCCATGACACAGGTTACAAAGTAGCCCACAATGCAAGAACACAAGCCAAATCTTTGAAGATTGTAAGGAATGGGGGAAAGTAAATGGTCTGTTTAACCTTTCCCATAAAAAAAAAAAAATCTTTTTCAATGGAGATGAAAAATGAGACAGTGATGAAACAAAATTTTACATGGTGCAAGTTCTGATGGCAGTGCTTTATTGGCAACGTAGTTTTTAATCATTGCTGTTGTTTGCTGTTGTTGGTTTTGCTTCTTTTTCTCAGATATGAAGGCTTGAAGCAATCTTTTCCAAATTCACAGACTATGCTGTGATCCTGGGAGTCCCTGAGAGCCTTTCTGGAGAGGGGAGCCAGCTGGCCCTGCCTCACCTGTCTGAAGTCCTGGTGTGGCCGGGGCGCTGTGCACAGTGCTGTGGGGCACTGCCAGGCTGCGAGATGCCTTAAAGTCCCATAGGAAAAGTGGGGGACATCTGGGCTTGTGCCAGGGTATGGGGGCACCTGGGGCCCAGGAAGAAGCAGAGGGAAGGAGTGAAGCTTAGGGAAAGTTTCAGAACTATGCACAGGGTTGGAGAAAATGGGCTATTGTAGGCTTTGCTCCTTTAAGATAATATTTTTGGGTGGGTTTGGCAAAGAGGAATTTGAATTTCCACTCTGTAAAACATGAGAGAATGCATCCTTACATGGAAGGCTGTCCAGTGTCTGGGCCAATGCAGTGTATCACTGAGATTAAGAGCATAATGAGCTCTATCAAAGCATCAGACGGCACGGGGATAATTACAAGATCCATCATTATTAGGCAAGAAAAACAAATGTGTCTTATAAACCCTAAAGCTCTAGAGCAAAAACCACTCACTAATTGAGCAGGGGACTAGGTGCAAGCTTCTCTCGGGTTCAGTTTATTCTAGGTTAGTCCATTACACAGTTATTACACCTTGCTCTGAAGCACAAGTATTCAGTGAGCTTAGTGCAGGATGATGGCAGACATCTCTCCTCCATAATCTGTGTTCCCACTTCATGCAGCCACATTGAGCTACTCTATGGGCTACTACGGTTGCTTTAATGAATTCTGGTCTCACACTGAAAAAAATTCTCTTTCCTCTCTCTAATGCTAATTGGTTTATTCCTCCCTACTCTCTCATCTTCTTCATAAGGAATACCTTATCCCTGGAAATCATTTATGTATTTGTGTGAAGTAAATATTTTGCCATTGTAATTGATTGGGTTACATGAAATAGTAGTTGCTTTGTGACAAATTAGCAAAGCGACAGTATTTCTGTGTTTCCCTTGAAGCCTACTGTGCTGTGCACTCACAGTGACATTCCTTGAGAGCACTGAAAATGCTACTTATGTGAAGGAATGAACAAATATGGTCTATAAATTCATCACTCTCACTTTGTGAGGGTTAAACTGAAGGGGATCATCTTAATTTAGAGGTGAATCCTAATTAAAAAGACTCTCAGTGGAGTTTAAGGGGTGATGAAGGAACCTCTCAAAAAATGCTGACATACCCCTGATTTAGTCTTTCACTTCAGCCTCCCTCTCATCTTGGGGAACCTACCCAAGAGGAATTAAAGACTTTTCTGTTAGTTTTAGATCAGTGATTGCTAGATGAATACAACAGGTTGCAGGAGTAGGATGTCTGACTTGTCTCTCAGATTTGAAATCATATATCATAATCAGGTGGCTACTTGACTCCTTCAGTAATAGCAATGTTGCCTGCAGGACAGGTTGGCAAACATGCAAGGGTCCAAACTGCAGTTCCCAAGAACCCTGACTTTGCCTGCAATGCACACTAAGAGGAAATCCTCCCAGCATCCTTAACAAGTCCTCCTCTTTGTCCTCCCTAGAATGCCTTGCTAGCCCAGAGGTCTGATACTGCTTTTGCTCTCTAATCACATAAAAGAAACTATGGTTTGTGTGAGTAGGGTGCAGTAAAAGGAGCAAGAGATCCCAGGCAGCAAGAGATCCCCTGACACTAAAGAGGGGTGTTGCAGCATTCTGTGGTCTGATTCCTAGGAAGGGAGACCTTCATGAGCCTGCCTGGGATACTGAGACTGTGCTGAGCATGCAGCAGAAATACCAGACACCTGGAAGCCCTGGCTGCCCTCAGTGCCAAGTTCTCTGACTCTCCACACCTTGCTCACTTCACTGGCCGGTCCTTTCTTTCCTTGGTTGTGCAGTCACCAGAGTAAACTCTAGAACAGCTACCTTCTCATCCTGTCAGCAGTTGACACTAGCCTTGCAAAGGATACCATACTCAGTTTTGGAAAGGCCACTGTCTCCATCAAGAAGCTCTTGATCAGCATGAAGGGTTCAGAGGCAATCTTAATTTCAACCTGCTTCCCTTTCCACTGAAAACCCTCCTCACAACCACTCTGGAAGTTGTAACCCCTTCCTTTCTTAAACTGATATCTTCATCCAAGAGCATGTCCCATCATTTTTGCTTTCTTCAGAATATGGCTGAGACACCTTCCTCCTTGGATGGTCTTCCCTGTATAGCCCCAAATCTGCAACAGTTCCCAACCCACTGTGTACGTAACACACCACAAAGTGCTGTTTGCCTTTGTGGGTCACATAAAATAAGAAGGCAAGAGGGAGTGTTGGACATTTTGGCCTTTCCAGAGACCATTGGGTAGAGAGAAAAGAGATATGTGAAACCAAGATTTAAACTCACTTCATTAGTGTCCAGCAACACATCCTTTCTGTGTTCAAGTGCATGCATATGGCACTGCTGTCACAGAAAACAGTCCCTTGGCAAGATTAATCCCAAAAAACTGGCTCACAGGGCTATCTGCTCAGAAAAAAAAGACAGAAGAGAACATGTACATACAGTTTGGGTCTTCTTAAGGTCATCTGAAATTAGGTGTGATTGTCTCACATGCAGATTAATTGCAGATAAACTATAGCCTGGATCATACTATGGGGAACGTAAACTTTTGCCAAGTCCTGACCACTACAAGCACCTGAGAAATGAAGAATACCCCTGTAACACTAGACTGTGCTCACAGAAATTGAGCAAATAAAAAGAAAAGGGAAATGTCAAGCCACAAATACAGGCTCTGTGTCTGTGTGATTTTTTTTTTTTTTTTTTTAAATAAAGAGCCTGCTTTGACAACTTCCTTATGGATGTAAAAAAAAGAACTTCACCTCGTGGGTGGCAAAAGAGGAGAAAAAGATACATCCTTCCAACCAGCGTGGAGGCTTCTGTGTCTACCAGCCCTGCCTACTTTTCTCCACATCTGTCCGTGTGAGTTCAGTCCACCAGGTGCTTGGAACACTGGGTGTCATGAGCTGGGGTGGCCACGGTCATCAGATGAGCAGACTGTTGCATTCCTCCTGTCTGATTTCCCCTGCCAGGATCTTGGTGCAGCTAAATCTCACATCTCAAATACTTTACTCCCCCTGGAGACATCTTCAAAGTTGGTGACTTCAGTGTTATTTTTCTCCTTTGTGAAATCCGTCAGCCTTGCCAAGACAGTCATGGGTGATGATGCCAGGAACACGAACTCCTAAACCAGGATTGCATTCCCACCCAGAACAGTTGTTCTCATCTTTGCCAGGGATTAAACACATGAATAAGATTTCTTATCTTAGCACCTCACTGATCTCCAACTCACTGGTGACCATGAACTTGCAACAAGACTAGCTTGGAGAGCTTTTCAAAAATATGTGTAACTGCTGCCACTAACTGCATGAAAAAGAGAGTGCAGGAGTTTTCACTGATCCTGGTGCCCCTTCACAAACATCCCTTAGACAACAGAGAGCTTGAGTAAGCTGTGATGATAATGTGGTTCTAGGCAAAATGTTGCTTCCAGAATTAGTTGTTATGAGTGTTCATGGAATTTATTTCTAGAGCCCCGATATCTAGGTCTTTATGCAGAGAACACATAAGCTGTGAAATGAAAGCTGAGGAAAAAATGGCAATGCACACGCTGTTCCCTTGCAGCAATTGTAAACTCTATAGAAAACCAAATAAAGGCTTTTATTTTTATTTATTTTATTTTGTTTTAACACAGGACAGATAGGAGACTTGGCTTTCATTGGTGGCTTTGACTTGCAACCTCCACATACGCATTTGAAGAGAGCACATCTTACTGTTGAAAGGGGCAAGGGACACTGGCTACAGCCTGAAGGATTAGGCATTAGCCCAATATTTATAGTGAAGCAGGATAAGAAAGATAAAATTATGTAAAGTACAATTGTCTCCTCACAATTTCATGTGATTCTGTATGGAGGAAAAGTTATCCTGTTACATTTTTGCAGGCACGATTATAGGATATTGCAGTGCTGCATTTATTTCCAGTGTTTACATACACTGTGAGCTGAGAACAGGCTCCAGGAGGATTTTATTGTTTGATGACATCTTCATTGTTGCTATTACTCATTAAAAACAGATTTCTGGGAGTGAGGTCATTCAATGGCAAACCCATCACAAGTATTTCCCAAAAAGTATGCCTGGAGAAATCTTTTGGATGCAACCAGTTTTTATGAACAAGTTATAAATAAAAGAAGCTGATGTTGTTCATGATTTGCAAAATCTAAAGCATTATCCTTTCTCTGTTTTCTTTTGCATATTTCATCCCTAAAATAATCAAACACAAACATCCCAAAACTCTATGAATTTAATTTAGAAATGGCAAACTATTCAGAAGTAGACTTCATCTTGAAATAAACAAACTCTGGTTTGAAAATAATTCCTGATTTACCTTTCTCTAGGACTGAAAAAATACAAGAAAATATAAGAGATACATTGAACTGCAATGAAATGTTGATCCCTGAACACAAATGGCAGCACTTGCAGCTCTGTTTTGCACCCAGAATCTGTGACTTCTAAACTAGCCCTTAACTAGCACTGGTGAGCCATACAGACAAAAGGAACCTCATGTAAAACTTGCAGCCTGAGGATGTGGAGTTATTTTTCTCAAGTTCTGTTGGCTAAACATGTTTCCAAATGGAGTTTTCTCATGATACTTGCAGTCTAACAGGTTAAATGTTTGACCTTTAGCCTTCTAGGCCTTTGGCCTATATAATTTTGGCCTAGACTTGCCCAAATATAAAGAATATTTAACAATTAATTTCTATTAAATAAGGTTCAAAGTTGATATAGCTTTGAATATCTGTGCTGTTTTCAGCAAAGTTTAATGACTTCTCTTTTCTCTTAAAAAGACAGCTCAGATATTTTTCCTAGATTGTCCATGAAAATGTGAACCAGAGAGGCTTTTGAATCAAACTTTGCAAAGTCCTTTATACATTTACCTCTGATACTGACTGCTGTCGTACATCAGATTTGTTATACTAAGTTCAGCTTTTCTGATTAGAATACTTTAATTTTACACAGTTATATGAGTACTTTTGATTAAAAAAAAATTACAGCAATGTTGTTAAATCACTTTATTATTGGGATGGGGGACAGGAATTCTTATCTATTTTGACACTTTAGTTTTGATTGTTTGTTGGATTTTCCCCCTGTTTTATACTGCTGCGTACTATGCTTGGCCCTGTTAAAGAATTTTCCTTTTTGTTTTTTTTGGTCTGTATTGCGGGGGGGGGAGGTACCACAAGAAAACCCTTGACAGTAGTGACCCTTTTTGACAAACCAGCCAAAAATTAAAACAAAGGGAGATAATGAATCAGGATACAATTTGTAACAGACAGGTTGTCTCTTTTCTTTCTCACCCACTTTTTTCAATGGTGAAACAGTAAATAACAAAGGCACAGAATCATCTGGAAACTTCAGTCTTCAAACTCAGTGAAGAAAATCTCCCATTTTAAGCATCGTGACTTCCCAGAGGTGTTGTTTGGGTCTGTCTGCTGGCTTGAGAATAGAATATAGCATTATTTTACAACTGAGTCACAAGCTGAAAGTTAACTCTGAGCTTCTAGGAACTCAAGAGCTAGGCCGGTCTCTAATAATATAAATATTTGACTCCGGGCTACAGTAGTTAGTTTATATTAATTTCTCAGCATCTGCATTTTAGTTTTTAGGTACAGTAAGCAGGGTAATCTGTGATTACCTGGCACAGGACTGTATACCTGCTTTGTAATTAACTGGTCACAGATTTTAGTCCTTATTTGAGGGCAAGAGCACAAAAACCCAGTAACCACTTATGGAGACTGCAAGACCCCCAGTAATTTTAATAAGGAAACTAGTCTTCTTAGAGAGAAATTACTAAATGTGTTTTCTAACTAAAAAACCAGTTTACATCTTGTAAAATGAAGAGAAAATAAAATTTCAGCCTCAGAATGCTTGTGGTAAGGAATTTTACAGGGTTACTTTACTTGGCTATATTTTACCTTTAGCTTCTTTCTGCAGATAAATTTTCTGCACTGTCAGTTTTAACTTGTCTCTTTGCTCTTGTTTTTGTCACCTCCCTACAAACCAAACTTTGTGTTGCTGCCAGGCTCCACTCACTCTTCTTTCTTAAGAAGGACCTTTTTTGTGTTCCAGAAAAACTCCATTTTCATTACCCTACCCCTCAAATCTGGATCCAAAATTTTTACAGACTCTCTTCGTCTTACTGTGTGTTTTCTTCCAGACAACTGTTGGAAAGATGTTGGGGACAGAAATTTTTTTTCTTTGACATCTCCCTCATTCTTCCACTCATGAGTGCAGACAATACTGTCATCATTGAAGTGTTCTGGACAAAAATATGCCTGAATATATTTCCCTGTCTGCTTTGACTGTTTTTTACATGTAGCACCAAACAATAGCAGTAAGATGCTAAAGATATATTTTAATGAGCTGTTCATTATGTTGGGAAACCAATTCATTTTTAGTGATTGCTAATGTTACCTCTGTTTTTCACATGAATGGTGAAAACCTGACTTCTGAGTTTCTGGAATATGGACCATGTTCTGAAATGATAACCTACATGTTGGCCCCACCCAATTTAAGACATTTGTATAGATGCATGTAATTAAGTGGCTTCCTCACTAAGGGTTGACTCTGTTGTAGACAGTGAAAGCGCTGCTGAGCCCCTGTCAGGTCTGAACTGCCCTTTGAAAACTCAGTTCTCTTCAGCGATTTATCTCCTGACTCTTTTGGATTCTCTGAAAGTAGAATGGTTAATATCTGGGTCCAGATCCCTTGCTTTGGCCAGCAGTACTGTTCAATGACCAAGAACCTATGAAGAAGGAGCTAGAAAAGAAAGAAAGTAGATGAGAAGGCCTGGCACTGACCTGCCATGCTTTTCCAGCCAGCATTAAATGAGTTTGTTGAAAGAAAACTAACTTGTGAGTATGTGTGGCTGTCATGTGAGCCCTAAAAAAAAGAATTGTCATACAATCCAAAACGATGGTACTTTTTGCATTTAAATAAGTTTGCCTTTCCACAGAACCAGCAGTTAACACCAAATACTATGTCAGCAAGGTAAAACTCAATTGCATTTCTTCGTGTCTTTGACAATATCACTGGAATTCTGCTTGGACAAATACATGGCAATGAACTCATCCAATGGCAAACATAATGCACATTTGTGCCAAGAGAATTTTTACTGGTGAAGACATTAGAAAACTAGCACTGCTATGCAAATAAATAGAACAGACCACTTTTATGAAAAAACCCAAGATACCTAGACTACCTGTTGGTAAACTTTCAAAAAACAAACCTGAGTCTTTTGCTAGGTAATACAGTATTCATCTAGAGCCTTATTTACTCTGCTCTCTAGCATGTATCTTCTGGGTCTTAAGCTCCAGAAATATCTTATGCCCTGAAAGTTAGAAACACAAATTCTAGACACTGAACGTATGTAGGCAGTTCTCAGTGGCTCCCCATTTTTAGTATTAATTAAATCTGAAAATTCATGATGTCTTACCCATCATGATGCTGAGCTTACTCGTTTTAAAATGGATGTTTTTAGTACAAGCAGGAAAGCATCGTAGCCACTTGCTGTTAAAGAAGGGTTTCCTTCTCACGGCCTTCACTTTCCATTTTAAACCTCTTGTATGACACTGCTGTTTGCTATTAAATAGTTGCCAAGTTATACCATAGGGGAGGCTGTATTTTAGTGTTGGATAAAATGATCCCTTTACACCCGTATCTTAAGGAGCTGCTCAAGGGACCAGGAAATGCATCAGTTTCTTGGGTGAGGTAGTCTTTGGGACAGATTGAACCACTGGAGATGCTGTAAAGTGATACCTATGAGATATCAGAAGGTTACCCACAGAAAGGCATCAGTCTTTCAAGGTACTGAATGTTGTCTTTGTTGAATAAAAAAGGAGAATTTTTTTTGCAAATGTCTCTTAAATACTTGATATATATCAGTCTGCTCTGAATGCAAGTTTCACTGTAGTTTGTTAACCCTTTGTTAATATTTAGGTACAGGATTCCACTGTGCTAGCACTTATGGAGTGTTAGTCTGTGCTTGTGCATCGAGTTTCCTGAGTTCAGTTTAGTTCAGCAAAATGTTCCACCATTGAAAACTCTCTCAGGGTGGGGTGACTGCAAAAATGAGAAATGTTTTCAACTTCTGCTCTGCTGAGCTTCTGTGAGGATTCAGCAGAAGTCTGAAAATTGGCATTGCTCACAAGTCTGAAATACCTGAGAGTACATACATCATTCTCTGACTTGAAATTCAAATCAAGTAGGAAAGGATTTGCTTTACCTTGGTGGACCTGCATAGGACAGATCCCAGCTGCACTGAAGAAGGTTCATGGTACTTTTCATCCACTTTTCTGCTTATTTGATTCCTGGAATTGCATAGTGTAGAATGGCTCGTCATCTGAAACTGTCCTTCTTTGAAACCACTGTTAATCCAGAACTGCTGGAGTGTGGCATTCTCTGACTGCTGCCCTTTTCAAATTAATTCAAAATTTCTAACTAAATTCTTACTGAAGGATGTGAAGGTCTGTTCTTGAACATCATGTTAGACATAGAAGCTGATTCAAGTGTGCTTAGAAATAAATCAGAATTCAAAGTTTACAGATGAATATCACCTCAGTGTTCAGCCTGTGACAAACCAGACCCTTTTCCAAATATTATTGCCAACAGCTTTTTGTTCAGCTTTCTAAAAACTATGATTTTTTTTTACATCAGGCAGACGACCTTTTGCATACAGTAGGGCATTGAATCCTTTCACCACCCTAAATGGTTGCTGCAAGTTGTCTTACTGCTGATGTGGCATTTGGCAAACAACTTGTGACCTAGAGAACTCTTTATGGTAACGCTGATCTGTTATCCACTTACTATATAGTATCCACTAGCTGAGGTACTTTTGTCTGAGAAGTTTCAAGAGTAGAGTTCAGCTCTTTAGTGTTTACTAAAGCTCCCCAAAAGATGCATGTCAGATAAATAACTGGTGAAGCTTTACCTGCATTGCAGTTTCACAGCTGCCTCTGCGAATAATAAACTTATTAATGCCTGTTAAGGGCCAGTTATTTACAGTTATCAGAGACTGAAAAAGTTCATGCCTCAAACATTGATATAAAGTTTTGCTCATTGTAACAAAAACTGTATAAAGAAACTACCACCAAAGAAGCCTTGGTGAAGATACCTGGGTGGGACTTTGGACTGAAAGTCAAACTGCTGAGATTAGATAAAGGGAAGCCTATTGTTCAGTCATCTCAGGCTGAAGGAAAGGTATGCACCCACAAAAGCCAAAGCCACCAGCTGCACTGAGAAGCATCCCCGGCTGAGTTTGGGGTGGGGGGAGAGCACAGCTCACAGAAGCCAGGTTTACACAGACTTTCTCCCCCAACCAAGGGGGGAGGAGGAGGTTTTGGGTGTGTGGCACAACCTCTGGTGAGAGGCAATAAACACCCATCCTTCATTACACAAATCCGGCCCAGCAGTGGAACCCCCCAAGCCCACAGGCCACATCCACAAGACATTCACATGAGAGGCAGCTGAGGGGGTGTCATAATCCATCAAAGACCCCCCCAAAGGGCTAGGTCTTGCACTACAGGACTGCACGTGAGGCAAGCAGAGTCTGCTGCAACAGAGTGTCCCTCCCCTGTACGGACGTGCCTGGACATTGCCACCTGGCCTGAGTGTGTATGAACCCATGGGATTCTGTGCTTTTTGGGGGGGACCACCACCACCAAGAAGGCACCTGGAGAGTATCAGTGCAACATTGTTGGGATCCACGGATGGTGATATTCTTTTAATCTGTCTCTGTCACTCTCTTTCTGTCCCCTCCACCTCTTTTCCTACTTCTCCCTTTCTCTCCTTTCCTCTGTCTCTCTCATATTTACTATACCATAAAACCCATGCTATTGACTGGCATATGGTCTCATTTGCACCTTAATTCGGGCAGAGGTATTTCTAAAGAACCTTAATAATTGGATCATAGCAACAGTTCAGGATGGAAATAGTGTTGATGACAGCCAAGACTTCTACAATATTATATTATGTGAAAATTTTTCTTCTGTATGGTAAATCACAAACCAGATCAGTTTTGTTTCTTTCTTCCTTAGTAGAAGTTTTGTTCATGCTTCTAGGTTACATATATTTTACCGCATTTTATGATTGACTTTTTTAGTTAGGACTGAAGTATCTCCTTCATAGAAAGCTAGAAACCAGCCCCTTTTAAAGAGAGGAAAAGAGGCTTTCTTTCTGTATACAGACTGTACTAGGAATAACTGGAATGGTAAATTTGATGATTATTTTCAACAAATATGGCTTCCAGCTCTCTGCACTGAAAGGCAGTCTACATTTACTGTTGCCCCTGTAGCACTGAAATCTCCACTGGATCATTCCACTGCATTTTGAGTCGCCATAGTGCATAAAGCACATACTGCTACCTCCTGTATTAGTAACATTAGACAGAGACTACCTTTTCCTCCTAGTAGTGGCAGGTCAGGTCTGTAATAAAATTGGATGAAATTGCGCTCCTGGCATATGCATTCTATATTCATTACTTTTGCCTAGAAAATAAACTCTACCCCCAAATGTCTGAAGTATGAGAAAGAAATTCTGTGTTTTATAAAACCGCATAGATTTGTCAATGTTGGCTTTTTAAAAAAAAAAAAATTCCCCTTAGTTTTGATAATATTGCCTGCATCTAAGCAATCCAAGCAAACCCCTGTGGAGTCAAGACATCTCCTTCTCTGTACTCTTTTTCTTGCTATGCAAATCCATAAAGTATTGTCTCCTGCAAGAGTATATATCAAGTGACAAAAGAGAGGACAGATAGAAGGAACAATTGTTATAACAACTACACATAAAAAAACCTGACTTTCCTGTGGTAACTGTGTCCATGAAACCAGAGTTTTACCTGCTACCACACATGTAGCACAGCCCATGGTATTAATGTTCTTGCTTTTTCCTAGACCAAGTCACTCATTACTTGTTTTGTACTAATGGCACTGTCATTGCCGCACTTAGAAGAACTAATTGGAAACTGTGTCCTGATGGCATCCAGAGTATTAACACAGAACAGAAAAGATCCCTGTTGAAGTGATTTTGATCAAGACCCCTGCTGAATGCGAGGAATAATAGTATTTTCTGTTGTTATCTGGAGTTCATTCTTGCACCACTCAGAGTCCACTGAAAGCCTCAATTCTCATTCCAGTCAAAGATGTCTCAAAAGACAGCTTTATTAACCAAATTCACAAATCAATCCAGCAGGATTTGCATACAGGCAAGTATATAAATCCTGTTCTGCAGTATATTTTCCTTCTCACACACTGAAAATTTTTAAAGAGTATTTTTTTAAGAAGAATCAACAGTCTGACAACAATAGAAAATGGGGTCTTTTCTTTGGCTGTCTTTCCCGGAGTTCATGGTTTCCAAACCTGGGTAAAAACCAGGATGCAGTTCTTGTCCTACTGCTCTCTCACCCTTTATTAAAAATAGAAAAGAAAATATGCTTACAGTAATTTTCAGGGTTACATGTTTTTGAAAAATGAATGGAATTTCTGCAGCACTGAAAATTAAAACTTTCTTTTTTTAATACAGAAATTTAAAATGCTCTCATGAATGCAATCTTAAAAGAAATAAGCCTTTATGAATGGCATCAAATTCACAAGACAAATCTGTGAAGACTGTAACATTTTGGCTGACACTTCTGATTCAGCACTTTTTCTCCTGACCTTGACCTGAGAACAAAAATCTATTTTGCATATCTCATTGGAGAAAAAAGAAAAGGAAGAACTTTTGTTCTTCACGTCTAGGATTGAATTTGATCTAAGCGCCACAGGGTCAGCCCTGCACCATCCCACTGACAACTCCACAAATCTCATGGGTTTGATCCCGGTGTGGGTCATTCACTTAAGATTTAGGCTTGATGACCCTTGAGAATTCCTTCCTGTTCAGAATATTCAGTGATTTTGTGATTTGCTGCTGCTTCCCGTACCTCTGAAGGTATATAAAGCATATCGTCATAAAGGACTTACAGTCTCTTTGTTTTGTTCCCCCTGATCTTGTATTCTGTTGTGGTTCACGAAGCCATCACTATCCTTTTCTGAAGGCCAGCAAATCAGTTGTCTTGGTCAAAAATGTACACAGTTAGTCTCTCAGTGTAGCCTGGTCTGAAAAGGAGTCTGGTTAATTAACATTGATTACAATCCACCATCTGCAAGTAAAAATTGATTGCCAAGGTTCCTAATATGAATGACTCTCTGTTTTGATTTCAATATTTTTGTGACTATCCAATGACAGAAACAGGGACAGAGACTGAATCCACTCCTTAAAGGTTCCAGTTATTTGCAAGCTGCCCTGAGAAAGACATTGGTGATTCTTCTGGCCCTACTTTATCACCCCATGGGAAGGCCATTTGTTAGCACAGCATCTAATTGCTGTAAATTGTCAGTGTGCACATTTGGACCCTGTTTAATGCTCCATTTTTTATTGAGAGAGGAGCAATGGTATTGATTTTGGATAGTCAGGGAGAATGCCAAGGATATTAGTAAGGAGCTCAGAGAACACAACACATAAACTTTTATGACATGATGTCAAACTGGATTGCACAGGCATAAATGAAAAGGACAACATCTTCTGTAATTACTGCAAACATATACTATACATCTATTAGAAAATGGGTACATTTCAATGAAAAAGAGACCTTGCAGAAAGTGACATCTCAGAAAATTTGTCTAACCAAAAGGGAAATAGGGTCAGATTTTTATGTGTACCTTTTGAAATGACAGTGCACGGTGCAAAAGCTGTATTTCTTTTGCCGTTGCAGCGTGACTGAAATCTGACCCATTTCCACCATGCTTTAAGTTTGGATATGTATAATTCCATGCAATTCAGTCCCAGTTAAATGGATGATAGGGTGGAATACAGCACAGCCACTGCCCAACTCTGCTGAGTGAGCTTTGTCCTGATTCTCCGCATCAAAAACAACTTCATCTACACAAGGATGATACTGCATACCCCCAAAAAGAATTCACTCAAACTAGAATGGTGTACAGAGTTACCATTGTGCTGAAGTTTGAACTAAAGAGCAATTTAGCCAGCTAAGCCAAGACCTTTAGTGAACTTCAAGCACTTAATTCATAATCACAGGTGAGCTGGTGTATGTTAGCCCATGCCTTAACTCACATCTATCAGTCACAGCCTTTCTGTAATGTGGTTGCATAACAGCTGTCAATAATTTGTGCAAATCAATTGGAGAGACATTAATTCAAAAGTGCTGTCTCCTTGTGTCTGCTGCTGTCCTTGACTTCTCACTCTGTGTCTTCATGGTTCATTATGAGAGTCAGCATAAGCACTTGTATTTTTGGAATACCACCCATGAAATGCTGGTAGCCCAAATTCAAGAAAAGCTAGTGCTTTATGAGCAGAAACTCAGACACAGGTGGGTCTCTGTAAACATCACAAGACATTTTTTTCACCTCTAATGGGACAGAGCACTGGCTCGCTGCCCAGGGATGTTGTGGAGTCTGCATCCTTGGAGATTTGGCCTGGGCAACCAGGTCTAGATGTCCTTATTAGAGCAAGCTGGTTGGACCAGATAACCTCCAGAGGCCCCTTCCAGCCTCAGTCACTTTGTGAGTTGCAATTCTATGAGGCAATACAAGGAACATAAATATCTTTGCAGATATTATGCAATTAATTTTCTACTTATGAGTTTATTTATTTATTTGAATCTTAACGCCCTAAATGCACAAAGTGAAAATTTTAAAGATATCCATGACTGTGAGATTTAATTTTTGTAGTCTTTGGACAATAGGAAAGGTACATGAGTTCCCAGAGGAATTGCCCTGCTGATTGACGAGACCTTCTCCCATCTTTGAAATACAGCTTTAAACTCAGAACAACAGTAGAGGAATTGTGATGAATAAATGATGTCAACAATTTGTGTGGAGGCCAAAGAAAATATGAGGGGGCCCCCAATAACTTCATCTCTGAATACGCGGCAATGCAGCTGTGAGTAATAAGCTCACTTTCTTTTCAGGCATAGTACACTACATCTGAAATAGTTTCTGAACTTAGCACACAGTTTCCTGACCATCTATTATTTTCCTTGGAGATCAGGAATCTTTCAAGCATTGCAGTGAAGAGTTTGATATGAGCATATCGTGCATCAGGGAGATGGGTGGTGGTCTGCTGGCCTGGTCTCACAAGTTGCAGAGCTTGGGGGAAGTCCCTATTTAGATATATTAATATAATTTTATTGCTGGTCCTATCGTTTATTTTGACTCTTCTGAACAGTGGCCAATTTTGTACTATTTTAAGCATGTGTGCAGAGAAGTCATACAAATACACAAGTTTTCTGTATGTGTGTGTTTAGAAATAGCTCATTGGGAATAAGGAGCTAGATAAAATCTCTTTTCTTCTGCAATCTGTAGAATCTTCTTCTGCAGAAGGTCTATATTCATAGCAGTTGTTGCCATCTTTAGAGGTGAACACAGACAGCAGAAAGGTGTCCCTTCATACGTATACGAAGGGTTACTTTTTTTAAAAAAAAGCATTTAATGTATATTTTATTTCATGACCATGAAAGCAGATTGATATTCTAGGCAGTAGCATATATTTGAAGTTCTAGTTTAATTCTTAACACATCTTGAAAATTACAAAGTAAGTGAAATAACTTAAGAAGAAGCTAGTGTAGCTCAGTGTAGTTCTGTGAAATAAAATCAGAAGTAATCAGGACTATGAAGCTGAGACAAAGAAAAGATATAATTTCTTCTTTTGATTCTGGGTTGTGCTGCTGCTTCTAGTGGCACCATCCTCTCCCAGCAAAATGCACTGCTGGACTCACCAGGCTCATCAAGTAACAGTTTTAGAATAGGAGATTTTTATTTTCTAACTTCTTTTTATTTTCCTAAATTGAGGGGCACCTCCTCCCCCATCTGGCACTCATCTCTGGAGAAGGCAAGTGTAACCTACAACCTAAAAGCAACTGGATGTTTTGTTAGGCTAAATGCTCACTACGGACAAGACTGTGGTGCCTCTGATCCCTTCCATTTTTTTCCTGTGGCAAAATCTGCCTTTTTGTCCATTTGGTAGCTTGGTAGTTTACTGTGATGTGTTGTGGTGTTTTGTGGAATGGATGTTTTAAGGGCTTTTCAGGGCAAACCTTGTCTTTTTTTGGGTGCAGTGGGCCAAACTTGGTGCTGCAGGAGCTTCCTTCAAGACCTGCAAGCCTGTCTTTCCTTCACCCTTTCTTCCAAATACAGAGCCCTTATTTCCCAGAAAAGCCCCCTGATTGAGCAATACTTGGAGGAAATTAAAGGCCTTTGCATACATTTAGTCCTAAATGACTGTTGTGTAGGGACTGCAGGCTGCAAAATATTTGGGCCAAAAATTTGTACTTTTCACTTCTGACATGCCTAGCCTACAGCATACCTGTGAATCAGGTGAATAATACTGGTAAGAAGGATGCAGACAGATATGACTTATACTGCTGTGGGAACTGTCGAAAAAAGCCCACATTAATTGAAGTGAGAATGTGCAAGTAAAACACAGATACATACAGGTGATCCAAATGTGGCCCAAAATCTGTTTCTTTTTTTGTTGTCCATCACTGCAGCCACCATCACTATATTTGCTGATGGCCTCTCTGTGTACCTCTTCTCCCACTTCTCTGGTGGTTCCCCCAACAAAAGTAAAGAGAGAAGAAAGAGGAATGGTGCCAGCAGTGGTTTCATGCTTACGTCAGTGCTGAACAAACATTAGGGATTTTTGCTGGAGGGGTGAGAAGGTGAAACAAATCGCCTGTCAGCTGCCAGACTTCCACTGATATCTTCAGTCAGTGAGTGACCACAGCCACTACCCTGTTGTTGCTGAGCATCAGTATGGGAAACAGGACTTGAAATGAGCAAGATGTTAATTATCATGGCTTTTAATTAACACAGTTACAGGGATGCACATTTCCCACAAGAATCCCCAAAATTGTATTCTGAGTCCTAGTCAGTTACTTGTAAGCTAAAATTACTGGTGTCTTGTTTTACCTTTAGGTTTAAAGTAGAATTACTGATCTTTTATGCTTTTTTCTGTTACAGCAATAATAGCCAGGTGGCAGAAGAAGGGGTTTTCCTGCCTTATGCTGACTGTTAATACAACTGGTAAATTAATCCAGTGGCTGGAATGATTTGCTACTGATGAAGGATTAAAAGACTTTGATGATAAACAGAGATTCTGGGACAAAAATAAAAGCTCATTTGGAATTTTGTTTAGTGAGAGAAACAAGAACTAAAACCAGAGAGACCAAGAGAAAACATCTTCAAAAGTATAATAAGACAAGACATATTGCCCCCTTTTGCCACTACTAACTTGAGAAGGAAAGAAGCATCCTTGCTAGGACATTCAAATGGATAATTTCTCAGAGAAAGGTATAATCCTACGATCTACTTGGAAAAGAAAAAAACCTTAAACCAACCAACCAACCAACCAGCCAACCAAAACCCCAACAAACAAATTCTGAGAAACACTTGAGTGAGGTGAACAGCAGAAATTCAGAAATTCACCCACCTGGTGAAACCCAAGTGGGATCAGGGATAAAAGCCAGAGCTGTGCAAAATTCCCAGATCTGATTGGCAAGAATGTGCACTGCTGATAGACTTGAGGCGCTTTGAATTCAAATTTGTTTGATCCTGAAATCCTACAAGTACAATTTGAAGCAACTTCTACTAGGAATCAAAGCATTCACACTAACCATGTAGATCTTCAGTCTCTGAACATCTTCTCAGATCCAGCCACTTTTCCTCTCATTTGCCACTGAACAGCACAAGTCAGACTCCAGCTGTTCTTGCCAAATGGCTAGTATGAATATTTACCAAAAAAACCCTCCAGAGCATTGTCTGTGAAAATAAATTAATATCTGGCACAATTGCCATTGACACATTCACCAGCTGGATCTTGGGCTTGCCTGATGTCTTTATGTCCCAAGAATTTTCATAGACTTGGTCTACACTTTCTCCAATCTACACAGCTGAGGGAGATAATAAAGGAATGTCATACATTTCATTGCAAATAATATTTGAGTAAAATGTTAGTAGTAAACATTTGTTCCTTCTCCCGCACAGCACATTGGATAACACAAGTTGCTTAGACTATTTTAAAAATTACCTTTAGTGAGGACAAGTCACAGAAATCACTACTTGTGAAAACTGTGCCCTTCTATACATAGTGGGTCTCCCAATAAGTGATTTTTAATTTTACAGGTTTATATTTCTGTACAATTATTTTAATTTTTTTATTCATTGTACACATATAGAAGATGAAAGCAATGCTGCTGAAAGTTTGTGCAAGGAATTTCCTTTAGGAAGGTGCAATTTAGATATGTGAGTGATTTTGAAGTCTAGAAAACTGAGAAAGATATTTTTCATATAGGAAAAGAACCCCCAAGAGAATCACGTCAGTGTCCTAGAACTGGGCAGGTCTTTTCCTAAAGCAATAGAAAGAAGAAATTAAAAGTTTTCTACAGTGACAATTGCCACCTGGAATTTGTCAGCTGAAAGGAAAATAGACTATCAAACATCTTGACAGATAAGATCATAAGGATTTTATACATTCACTTGCAGCATTTTGTCAGCACATAGTTTTAAAATGTGGTTTTGTTAATGAACATAAGAAATTTTTTATGTTGTTCTGGCCCTTGAATGGCAAAGTTCTGGTCATTGGTACCTGTTTCCAAAAGATGAGCAGTTGAAATGAAATGGAATGTACATTTTGACATAACTTGAAACAACTATTTCTTTTGCAATTTATGACATCTTCACACTGAAGAGAAAGACAAGTGTGAGGGAGCTGATTGCTAGATACACTCACTGCCTGTTCCTCTCCTGAGACTCCCCAGCCAGCAGGAAACAGCTTCAGCTGGCACAGGAGTTGGTGAAAGGCAAGGCAAACGGATACAGCTTTCAGGTGACTCTCCTGTCAGGAAGATTTGCCAGATCATACTGAAAATTTGATTCTTGACAAGAGTCAGTGCCAGATTACTTTGAGAAAGGACTGACCTGCCTTTGTGCTGCTGTTTCAGTTCTGGCTCTATTATGCAGTCTGTCATTACTCTGCAAAGACCATAGATGTTGCTCCCAAGGGTGGGTTAAGAAATGCACTTTTTGACCTAATGAGCTAAATGACTCCTTTGTCCTGCTGGTAAGAGTTGCAATCTGGCTGTGGCAGAAGGAAAGGGAAAGGGAAGGGAAAGGGAAAGAGAAAGAGAAAAGAAAGGAAAGGAAAGGAAAGGAAAGGAAAGGAAAGGAAAGGAAAGGAAAGGAAAGGAAAGGAAAGGAAAGGAAAGGAAAGGAAAGGAAAGGAAGTCTGAGGAATGGGCTGAGCAAGGAGCAACATTTCAGAACAACTGTGTAGGAAAGGAAGTCTGAGGAATGGGCTGAGCAAGGAGCAACATTTCAGAACAACTGTGTGAAGTCAAAGAAGAAAATTAGACCCAGTTTTTCTGTGCTTCTGTTAATTACTGTGTGAGGAAACCAGATTACATTGAATGTCCGAGTTTGTGCAGTACAGCTTTGTAAGGACTGTGCTTGAAAGTGGGAGGGGAATGAAACCTGCTCTAGGACCCATCACAAAAGCCTCAGGAAATGTTATATTCTTGTAAGCGAAAGAGTGAAATCTTTATGTGAAAAAATGTGGTTACTAATGTTCTGATCATTTGTAAAATTGACCACTGTTATGAGATAAATACTGCCCATCTTCTTGGATTCTTCTCTTATATCCACTCTCAGTCATCCTCCATTTTGGCTGAGCCTCCCCTTTTTATCATAGATCATAACATTTTGTGCGTAGCAGCTCCTGCCCCCACTTGTTCTATAATGAATACATTGTGCTGTATGCACAGAGATCTTAGGGATTGCTCTAAACCCCTTGTGCCCCTCTTCAAAGAGTTTCAAGATGGCTGTTTCCAAGAGGGAAAGCTTAACAGGAAGAAACTGAGCAGAGGCTTAGCTAGGTCTGTGCAGTAGGTCTGCCCCTCTAGCTGGGGCTTTCCCCAGGGCAGGCAACTATCAAAACAGAGCAGATGAGATACTGCCCCCAGGGCCAGCTATTCACTCCTTCCCAGCAAATGACTTGTTGGTATGCCAAACTCAAACCACAAATTAGCAAATGAATGTGACACCAAAGAACATTAAACCAAGTTCAAATTTGTGTGTATGAATTATATATATTTAGTATGTCTCCAAACACAAGGATGAGATTTTAAAACTTTAAAAAAATATGAATATTGTCCTGTTTCACTAGACTTTGCTGATTTTCCATTAACTGCAAAGACAAAAATTTCAGTTACATCTTCCCTGATAGAATCAATTAATTACACATGTCCACCTAGTGCAGTTGGTAGGACAGAGACTCCATGGAACAAACAGTATAGGATAAAATAAAGACTGGGATAGCTAGCAAATTTGGCACTGATGCTTGTCTGTAGGGTGAACCTACATCCAGAATGTTCTTCTGATAGACTTCATATTCATTAGAAAATCGGAGTATGCAGACTGATCCACTTTACTACTCTCTTGCCAAAACTGCCTCTTCATCTGACATTTGATGCAAAATCAGAGTAGGAAAACAAGAAAGAAAGAAAGAAAGAAAGAAGGAAAAACAAGGTCCTTTCCACAGTCATTGAACTACTGCTGCTTCATTGTAAATCAGCCTTCTGAAATCTCTGGATGGTGTTTGCTCTTTCCATAAGGACAGTATGGAAGATGGAAGCAAGTCTTCATTGGCTTCAAGTCCACTTTTCCCATTTCAGCAGCACTTTTTCTGGGAAAGCCTGAGTAGAAGCTGAATTAAGATTCCAGGATTTGTCAAATGTTAATGATGGCAGCTGTATTATCCTGGCTACCTGTACCACCAGAAACAGGCGGGCAGTAACTCCCACCTAATGCAGTCAGAAGAAAACAATAACGAGCTTCAGCCAAGGCAATTATTTTAAACAAACACATTCATTCACCATGCTGGACTGGCTTCCAAATTTTGGCTCATGATGGTGACAGAGGAGGGTGTGATATTTGCACCTGACTTTCTCTTTGCCATTTCCTGCTCAACTCCTGCTTTGATCTCTGTCTCAGAATATAATTATGAAGTCTGAATCAGAACCAGGCTCTCATTTCTGCTGCCCCAACTTGCCCTACACTCTAGCTCTTAAGGAAGACACTGTGATTCACAAATGCTTGCCTTTTATTTTTAGTCCAATAAAATGGACCACCTACAAATTCAGGTTGCTTTTTTCTTTTCATTACCTGCTTTTTATAATGTAGCCAACTTACCCCAAAAGTACCCAGTAAGTGCATATAAAACATAATTAATCGTCTGAAAGGAATGTACCTTCTTTGCCTGAAATTATTGTACCAAACCCTTAGGTGGTATACACTGGCAGAGCTCTACTGAAATCAGCACAGCTATCTTCATTTAGTATAGTTTGGTCCAATCTTTTTTATCCCAGTGATAAGTGCATTCTGAGCAGGATCTTCAACTTTGAAATAATTGGTTCTTGGTTACCAGTGGGGCCCAGTTAGCATAGCTCTGGTGGCTTAAATTAAACTGCTCTGATTTACAGGTTGCACGCTGCACACAGGCACACACACAAGCAAATACTGTTTCAATATTTGGCATTTAAAAATATACTTACTATGGAAAAATGCATTCACATGGCAAAGATTTTTTCTAAGACTTTTCACTAATGTCTGGAGGCTAGGACCTTGAGGTCTTATGTCCTACACATTATGCTATATATCAGCAGTTTTTTAATCACATTCGGTTACATTGGTTTATTTAATTATGATAACCAGTTCCTGTTTGCTGAAAAGAGAGTAAGCCTGAAGAATTACCAACCAAAACCCAAAGGGGATGTTTCTCTTAGAGTTTTTGGCAAAGTGACGATGTTGTTCATCACTGTAAAATTTTGTTTAATCAAGACCAAGAATAATAAGGAACCTAATATTAATCAGAACATGTACATTTATATGTATGTATGTGCACATAAACGCAAATACCAGCTCTCATATTGACCTTTCTTCTAAGCTTTTCACTAGCCTAGGTGCAGTATAGAAACAAGATAAGCAAGGACAGAATAATATTCTGTAACAATAATAAAGTTCTAGCTTTAGATCTTTGGTTTTGTAAAAAGAATTGCTAAGTTTGCTCCAGACATGGTTGCTGACAAAGAGTGTAGTGTTTAGTCTGTTATTAACCAGAACATTTTAATGCAGCCAATTTCATGTTACCATCACAAACAGCTCACATCAATTGCTTGTGCCTGTATAGCAACTGTTGTTGTCTTGTGGGAGTGGTAAGATTGTAGAACAAGAACATTAAGTGCATGCATAAAAAGGACAAGCCAACTATTTGCAGCTTCTACATCAGTGTCCTCCTGATGTTTCCTTTATTTTTTCATTAGAAAGTGACAAGGAAAGGTCAAGTACCCAGCAAATGCCTGTCATTGCTGACTATTGAACCAGAGCAAACTAAGTTTAGCTATTCCTCAGTCCTTCCTATTGCAGAGAAGGGAGAGGTCTAGGAGGAGTAAACCAAACACTTATTTTTCTTTTGCAGTTTTAGAAAAATTCTACAGATGCTGGAAGAACAGGTATAAATGTAGTGTTAGGCAGTCCCCCGAAATCATTGCCTTCAACAGAATTTCACGACTTTTACAATGACACAAGTGATGAAGAGCTCAAGCCTGTCCTATTTATGATTAGATTATATTTTCAATATCACCAGAATAAACTTGTTATTCTTAAACATTGACAGGACCAACTCCATTCTGCTATTCTTACTTTCTGTTGCTGTAGCTCCACTGGCCTTTTAAAGACAGAACTCTTCATTAAACAGTGAAGCACAGAGTTAAAGGAAAAGCATTTCCATCTCTTTTCTCTGAAGTGGCTGACTTTGAAGTTTTGTAGTGCAAAAGATACAGTTCAGGCTGGTGTCAAATACTCGCCACAGGAACTACTGTTCTTACAATAGCAGAGGGTGTGTTACAATGGAGATTTGCTGAATATACAGACTTTTTGAACAGAGTCAATACACGGTGTTCTGTTAACAAGTTGATCTCTTCCTGGAGTCATCCTTTAGATCCTTTATTACAGGAACTAGTGCAAAAGAGTTTGACTGAAACAGGGTAATTCCTTTGACAGACGTGATAACAATAACTATATTTTCCTTTTTGATACAAGGTTTTTGGTTTCACTTCACATATCTGTATTAAGGGATTTTTTGATGGGCATTTTATCCTACTACCAGATCTTAAGTTGGGATCATTTTGTAACTAGTAGTATTTCAACCTGACAGAAACAGCAGAGAATAGCTGAGAAATAATAAGGCAGGCTTTGGTAGGCATATCACAGAAGTTTCTTAAGTACTCAGTAACTGTTAGAACGGTATGCAAACTACACTGGAAGATACTTAATTTTTGTGCTCTAAACGGTCTCCATTAATCTATTAAATTTCCCCAATGAGGGGTAATACAGAGAAGTTCTGGCTATGTTTCCAGAGATATTTCCTTAAGGAAATGTCTCTATTCACTGAACCTGTAGGGAATATTTTAATAATAATATTTTAATAAGACAGACTCCCCCTCTAGCATGATCTATCAGTAAATTACAGTGTGGTGTTAATGTTGTTTCTCACAACAAAGATATTTTGGAATTTTTGTAGAAAAGCAAATTCACATTCCTAACTTTTCCCTAACCTTTCTGTCCTTTCTCAGAGAGCCCATGTCCACTTTTTAGCCATTTTTCCTCTCAAGTCCACTCCAAATAAAAATATTTGAGAAAAAAGACCCTTTATTTTTTTCATACAGTTTTAGTAGTTCGTAACAGTTATAACAGTATATTGACTGTAGAATATACAATTTATACCTCATTTCACTGTTGGTTGGGTAATTTCTATCTGTAAGGGAAAGAGTCTGAAACTGGCAAACCAATTTAGTTTTACAATGCACACATGCATGCACTTGCGCACACACTCATTTCTCCATATAGATGTGTACATATCCAGAGATACATCCTTTTTCCACTCACAATTCCATATTGAAACTTAGAATATTTAAAGAGTCAAGACAGGACTAAATTATTCAGTCATTGGTAAGGTAAGTCACAAAACGACTGGCTCAAGCTCATTCAGTGCACTTCAAGCTCTTTTGGACTGTCTGTATCACTTCAGTTCTTTTCATCTGAAATTAAACACCTTCCTCTGATTTTATTCTGCTAGAAGAGGCAGTTTCTTTTGGAAAACTGGTGACAACAGCCACCAAAGGAAAAAGCTAACTGTAGCTATAAAGAGAAATTTGATCAATGACAACCACTCCTTAGGAAAACACACAGTAACCACTCATTAGTACAACACAGGAAAACTGACTGTATGAAAGTTACACCCTTAGGATGCTGCAAGAATAACCAAAAATGGAAATAACGCTTACTTACCAATATAGCACGAGGAACCAAAGAAAAAAAGAACAGAAAAAAAGGAAAAAACAAGTTTAAGAGCTACCACTCACAACAAAAAGTTTTATTTTTTTTTCTTGTTCATTCCTGCCTCAGCTGTCATAGGCTGTGTCTGCTTCTGCAAGGTTTCCTCCTAGCACACAAGGAGACAGTCGCATGTGTCTACCCAGTAATAAATTATATTTCATGTGCAGAAATCTCCAGGAAGATTCAGAAAAACACACTCATAGGATATTACTATGAATTATTCAAAGTTCTGTGGCATTTTAGAAAAATACTATCTTAATCTTAAACATTTATAGCACCCTTCAAGTTCAGTCATTATCCTTCTTTTTGTGAAGGACAATAAATTTCACAAGAGTGGCTCAGAAAACATGGGACCCAATTCTATATACTTTCAGTTCTTCAAGTACATATTGAGTGAAAAGTGAAACTGGAATTTTTCCCTGTGGTGATGATGCTGAGGATGATGCTGATGACAATTTAACATCTATTTTAATTCTTTGTACGTCTCCAAAAAAACCAGCAATTACGTGCACTGCTCAGTTTCTTAAAAATAATTCGTTGTGGAGAATTAAATTCTAGTTGATTTTTCCTGAGAAATATGTTTTCTTAGACAAAAGTTCCCACATCAAACTGTGTCATTAAATTTCCCCTCACTTTTCTTGAGTGTTTTCATATACATCCATTTTGGTTTGTGCTGATAGAAAAAGTTAATCTGAAAAGTCAAAGTTCATCAAGCAGCTTGAGAGAATCCAAGTACTATATTATTTTTAAATGCATAGGTTTTTTTCAATACACGGTTCCCTGCATATCAACTCTGTGTGTACACATACACACAGTTAAGGACACATACGGTTTTACTAAAATACAATATTACATGATAATAAAGAACAACACCTGGCTTAACAGACAAGCACCTGCTGGTAACATTTTGATATAGATAGACACATCCTTCCTCCTTTGGCAATATAAAAGAATGAAATACAAATTAGGAAGGGTCTTTAGCTGACGGCAATTGCCAAAAATACTATTATTATCCTATCCTAGGTCATCATTTTGAAATTGATAGATTAGGAAAAAATCACAGCACAATATTAGTCTAAATACTGATGTCCTGACTCACAATTGGTCTGCAAAATGAGATTAAGGGATTCTGTGCTCTGGCTTGTAGACACTTAATTTCTGATTAGATGACTGGAAGAAACTGTTATGTTCAGAACGGTTAACTGGAAGAAACTGTCAGAGTGTTGATGTTTTCCAGGGACTGCGGCTCCACAATGCCCCTTAATTCTATTTGGTTTTGTGAGAAAACAAATGGGTTGTGTATACTTCTCTGGGGAATTATGAGGTTTACTTGCTATTTTGAAATTTTTCTTACAAAATTCACTGACATATAAATTATACTGGCATATAAAAAGCATAAATAGGGCCCGATTCATATGGTGGCAAAGGTATCTAATAACTCGGAAAGTGAAGCTTGCTGACTTCTCTAGCTTGGAAACCAGAAGACAACTAGAGGAAAGAAAAAGGTCTCTGCTTATAAGAAAACACACATGTCAATTCTTATGTCTCCATCTTTATGATAACAGGCCCAGAATAGCTTTCCAAATCCTGCATCAGTTTCTGAGAAAACATTTTGAAATGTCTATCACTAAACTAAAAGCAACTTATTGCCTGAACACAGACTTATAAAACACTGAAATGGTATTCATCAAAGAAGCTGCCAAAAAAAGAAGCAAGCAACTTATCAAAACAGAGACCCCAACTATAACCCAATTCTGAGTTGCAATTATGGGCCTGAAGTTTCAGCCCAGGAGACGTGAATACTAAAAATTCAACATTCTGTGTGGGATATAAATATCTTTGATACCCAGGAACTGGATGTTCATTACAAGACAGCATACCTTTTCTGCCCTGCCTTCTTTAGCAATTTAAAGAGAGCCTGGCTTCATGTTTTTCTCTTTCTACTGTCAGGGATATATACCCTATGTGATATGGTCCTACGTCCCAGAACATAAGTAGCATGCCAGGTATTCACACAGAATTTCTTCAGTGAGATCACTTACAACTGGGAATATTGCAATAATTATCCATTCCCAGCAGCCCCATGAGGGAACATCTAAAACAGAATCCGAGGAGGAGAAGCCATGTTCTCCATGTCCCTTTCACTTGAAGGAGGCAAACATAAAGGACCTCACTGTTCCTCTCTTGGAGCACCCTCTGGCTGTCAGGCACACTCTTATCAAGGTGAGCTACAATGTACATAGACTTGACTCACTGGATCACAGATTTTTTTCTAATATTCCAGTACACCTCAGAAAAAAAGAAGCCAACCCATACATACTTACTTGCTTCCCATAGTGATTCCAATAGTTACAGCTGCTGCAAAGTGTGTGCTCTCTAATACAATTATCTTGACATCAAGAAAGCTAAGAAAATAGCAAAGGATTTTGTTCTGTACTGGAGACTGTAGGATACTTGGGATGTTTTTTATTAAAGAAAAGGTACATGTTTTTAAAAATGTCATCAACTGGAAAGATATGCACCTTTAAAAAGTTATATTTAGAAGGTGATGGATTAGCTTGTAAAGGAATCACTTCAGGAGAGGCTCAGTGTAGCTTTAAGCTACACCAGAGGATGAATTAGTTTTGTAACAACAAGACTTACAAGAGGGTTTTGTATTAAATATTAAACATTTCTCCATTAAAATCCTGAATGGAAATCTGGGTATGATGGATTGATTGAAAAACAACTGTTCATGTGGCCATGCACAAGATCTTAATTTGTATTTCAGTCTGGAGAGCTGTCTTGCTGCTGAAGTTAGCTCCTGGAGTCTAACAGAGCACTACTGAGCACAGAGGCGGGCATCACCCCTATGCTCAAAGAACACACCTAGCCCTTGGAGGACTGGAGGAGAGGAACCCCTTTTTCACTCCTGCTGACACTTTTTAGACGAATGCTTCACCTTTTTGAGAGCTGGAAAGACATGACATGACAACACCTTTTTTACTTTCCAGAAACAAACAGTGGGAAATTAGTCAAGCAAAACCTTATGAGATGTTTCCGTGTAACAGTTTGTGAAATCATTGCTTCATTTGTCATACTGTTCTAATGTTATTAACAATAGCTTTCAAAGATCAACTTGGATTTCTTTAAAAAAAGGCTGATGTGGCAATGCAGTCAGCTCCTATAGAGAGCTTTATAGGCCAAAGGGAACTGAGTCTTCCTAAGTGAAATGGCCTTGAGATACCGAGTATTTTAGTGGAAACTGGGTGTCTAGGTCACACAATTTGCTTCAGAAAAGCCCAGCTTCTTGTCATTTGGTGCCTGCAAACTATTCTGAGTCCCTTCCTCCCTAAATCCTATTAACTCTACAGTTTTCAAGATCTCTTCCAGATAAATCAGTTTTGAGCTGATCAGCATTCCTCTATTAATAGTTTCCAGACCCGTGCTGTAAGAGTACAAAAAATCTGAGCAACTCAAGCCAGAAAATTTGTAATGAGTTTTGTTTTGTAAGAGATGGCAAAATGGCATGAGCATTAAATTGAGTAGCAGGAAAGTTGGTCTGTACAGCAAGAAGAGTCTCCTAGCTTTAAACTGTTTTTGGTCAATGTAAATTGAGATGTCCCCACTGATTCACTTGGATCTGTGCTCACCAAAACTAGCCCTCTTGTTACCAGGAAGTCTGGTTCTGGCTGCTTTCTGCCCGTTTGTTCTAGCACAAGTAGCTGACTTCAGTTGATACAACTAAGTTGCTAGTGTTGTGAAATCCATTGTTGTATATCTCACTTACTCAGTTACAAACACCAGAGAAAAAAGTTTATGGTGGTTCCCCGTAATTTAGACAACTGGTCTTTCCCTTTTTTCCTCCAAAGGGCCACATACGGTATAGCTGAGTTTCATATCTTATGGTGGGCAAGCAGTAATGCAAGTAATGGTGAAACACTGTGTGGGTAACACATAGGTAACTGGTAGGCTAGAATAATTACTGTTGTGTTATCTGGCTGATACAAGATGGATGAAATATTTTCTTGAGTCAGAATTTATTTCACATTTTTTTTCCAAAGGATATATTTGTTAAGGTAAAGACTGATGTAATCATTAAGTTATTTCAGGCTTCAGTTTACCAAAATGCTCATCCATTATAACAGCTTACCACTGTTGTCAAATGAGGTCCCTTGGCATTTTCCCCTGCTCATCCTCCAAGCTTGTACCAGCTCTCACTGGAGAGCAGAGAGTGACTGAGCTGGCACAAGGTACACTGCTAGAGTGTGACACTTGCAGGGAAAAATCTAAAACGGGAGGAGACCATTGCCATACCCCTTTCTCCACAGCAAAATCGTAGATTGACTCATCTCATTTGAAACTGTGCTCTCTCTAGTTCAGTTACTTCTCCCAAATTGCTTTGCTTGGAGCAATGTTGTGGGGCCAAATGACAGAAATTTCCCAGAAATGTACCTTGTGTACCTGAAGAACCTTTTCGTATTGTTTTTTACATTTCTGGCCAAATTTGATTTAAGTGGAGCTTTTGCTTTTCTAACTGCATTTCTACATGCTTTGGTAATGCTTCTGTTGTTCTCTTGGTACTTGTCCTCTTTTGCATCTCTGGTACACTTCCCTTGATTTTGAACAGTCTCAAAATCTCACAATTTAGCAAAGTGTGTCTCCTGTTCCAGGAGACTACTTCCCTTACCTTTAAAGGGGAAACAATACACTGCCAAGTAGATTTTATAGGAGGCAATATCAGAACTACTGTCATTTGAACGGACAGCTCTGAAGGACATGAGCCTATATAACCCTGAGGCATCGATGTTATTAACATGGATTTCGTTAGTGAATTTTCATCATTTAATAGTGCCAGGAAACTGTTCAAGGCAGTGAAATAATGTTTCACTTCTTCAACATGGTCCCTGGTTCATGGCAAACATTGGTCAGTCCGTGGTTACCAGGAAGGCTTCAGGAGCTGCCACAATCCAACTCACCCTGTCTTGGAGGTTGGGAGAACTCAATACTATGGATGTGATTTAGCCTGAGAGACAAATTTAACGTTTTTACAATTATTCATATATTGTTGTCTAAATGTGTAATCTGAATAAATTTCACTATATATTCCATCTATTCCAGGGTTTGTTGCTGTCTTTTGTGCTACTAGTTTGTACCTCCTCACCTTGATTCTCAACACACGTCTCTACTAGCTTTCTCCTTGAAGTCACAGGTTTGCCTGTTTGCTTTGGTTCAGCTTTCGCCGACTTGAACACGAAGCAGACACTAAGGCGGAATTGCTCAAAGTCTTTGCAGTCTGCCCAAAACACCCTGACTCGGACGCGTGGTCTGACCTCTGCTTGGGTGTGAACTTTCATTTCCTAAAGGAGCTGATGGTCCAGCTAGTCTTCCCACCTTCACCTCAGTCCTGGTGTTTTCCATCCAATGGAGCTGATGCAATGGAAGGGCTGTAAATTTTCAGCACTTCTCCTCCAATCCACTCATATTCTGCATTTGCTTTGCTACTGAAAAAAAAAGGGAAGGTGTCAAGGAAGAGAAAACAAATGCCCAAGGAAGACATCTGTGCTGGCAACAAAATTAAAAAGCTCAGTAGACTTTAATCACCAGTTCTGTCTAAGGTATGTGTCAGGTGAAGTATGTTTGCCTAACATAGAACCAGCTACACTACTATTTTGACAAAGGAAAAGAAATGACTTCTGGGTGGAGGTTCTGTGGTCTAAATTTCTAAGTACATGTGAACAATCCGTATCTTCAAAATTGTGTTTCACATCATAGAATACTTATTTAAGCAGACAAAAATGTTAGGCAGTTTGCTCTTTGTTTCTGCTGTTACATATTTATCAAGCAATGCCAAAGAACTTCACAGGGGGTTACTGGTCCATTTAGTTGGAGCTCCCTCTGAATTAAGGTATATTAGTCTTAAGCATCTAAACAATGAGGTTTAGTGACACTGAACATATTGATGTAATGCAAACTAGCGTAATAAATTCTGCGCTTATTAAAATAACACAAAGAGGAATATAGTTTCTATAGCAGGTGTCCGCTTTTAAGTAGGGCTGCTAAAGAATTCTTTCACAACTACAATTAATATATAAATGCTTTATTTGTACAAGCTAGATCTGTCCAGTCACCAGACACAGACTATTGCTTTTGAATGCTTTACTCTCATGACAATATTTATACAGAAAACAATTACAGTATCAACCTACACATCTACCCTCCAATCAGATTGTGTCTGCCATGCCAGACAAAGACAAATGGAAACCCATATTCAACTCTCCCAGCAGAGGGAAAGGGCTTAAGTGAATTATTCTTTGACGTTAATAGGATAACGTTTGCTTTGTAACAAATAGCAACTTTGAGAGTGATACCATGGATGGAAGATTGGTGGAGATGGTGTTAACATCATCAGAGATCCCTGCTTGCAAATAAATATTTCTGAAGATAGAATTAGATTCAGAAAGAATCAGACTTTGTCCATCATTTTCTAAATAAAAAGCATTAACAAATCAAAATCAAAACTCATAAAGTTTAAAGCTAGAAAGTTCTGAACTTCATAAGGCCCAGTGTTGACCCATGAGATTCCACGGCAAAATTTTCATCCACCTCTGCATGGCAGTACCAAGCTTTAAATGCTAACTGACCTTTATCTCCTTATATTTCAATAAATTATTCTGTACCTTGGAGAATGTAAAAACCACTTAGCTGAATTTTCCAGACCAGAACAATTTTTCTCAAAAATGTGAACATATATGAAACATTACAGGACAATAACACAGTGAAATAAATGAGGTGCTGGAATATGTTGCCCAGAGAAGTGGCCTGTGCCCCATCCCCAGAAGTGTTCAAGGCCACAAGTGTTAAATTATGGAAAACAGTTAAGTTTTAACAGCACTCCACTAACACACCAGAGTATTTCTACATTCTCCATTATTCTTAAGCATTCTCCCAGGGAAAGTTCTGAAAATGGGGGACATTCTGTTGGTGCTCTTTTTCTGTTTCTAGAAAAAGACATTTACATGTTTTCCCTTGCACATTTTGAATACTATAGTTTCCTGTTACAGAATCACAGAATGGTTTGGGTTAGAAGGTGCCTTAGAGTTCCAGCACTCCCTGTCATGGGCAGGGACACCTTTCACTAGCCCAGGTTGTTCAACCCACCATCCAACCTGGCCTTGCACACTGCTGGGAATGGGGTAGCCGCAACTTCTAAAGGTAAAGTGTTGCAGTGCCTCACCACCCTCACAGTAAAAAATTTATTCCTCATATCTAATTAAAATCTTCCCTCTTTCAGTTTAAAACCATTCTCCCTTTTCCTATCTCTATATGCCCTTGTCAAAAGGTCTAGCTTTCTTGCAGGCCCCCTTCAGGTACTGGAAGGCTGCTCTGGTCTCCCTAGAGCCTTCTTTTCTCCAGGGTGAACATCCCCAACTCTCCCAGTCTCTCTTCATAGAAGAGGTGCTTCAACCCTCTCACCATCTTTATGGCTCTTCACTGGCCTCACTCCAAGGGTTCGCTACAGTCAGGTTAGTTTTCTCCCCAAAGTAATTCAGAAATTCCCTTTTGACAGCAAGACTTTGTAGGAACAGACCTAATTTCCCTCCCTCCCCTGCTCAGTTCCAAGGACCTTAATGATAAATGCTAAATGAGCCATAGCAGGTCCATGGTAGGTCCACCAGTTGAGCCACCAGACTGGAAGCCTTTTAGCTGCTTGGGTGGTGAATGGCTTGGTGTAACCTACTTGGTCTGTGGCTCAGCCTTGCTTTTTTTCCCTGAAACCTTAACTCTTTTAGGAATAATAATTTTTGTAGTTTCTCCAAAGTGAGGGCTCAGAAGGGGCATAAAATTAAATATTAGTGGGGAAAATGTCAAAAGTATGAGGCCAGTTATAGGCACCTCTGGGGCTTGAACCCTCAGATCACCAGTCAAAACATACAAGAGAAATTTGTCAGCCTCAAGACAGTGTCTGCATTTGAAAGGTGGGAGCAGGCTGTCTGAGGAAATCCTTCTTCAAGTATCAACAAATATAAGACCATAAACCATCCTGGCACCAATCTGAAGCAAGTCAAATACCAGGACACTCTGGATAAGAATGTTGTTTTCTAAAAAAACTTAGTAGAAGAAATATTAAAATAAAGAATGTTAATAAGCAAGCTAGAGAAGAGATGGATCTCTGCTGTAATACTGACTGGTCTGTGTGTTTTGCAAGTTAATGTTATATACTTGCTCACAAAATTTCCCATTTCCTGCAATATTATGCACTTGGTATATAACATTTTATTTCAAAGGCTTTAGATTTTGAACTGTAATTTCTAAAAAAACCCTCAGTCATGTATGAAAGGCAGCTTTCTTTCTAAAAACTAATGATAAATCTTTAATATCAATATCAATCATATTGAGATTGATGATAATGTTACCAGAAGCATAAAACCAACATGTTCATTCTACAGTTTCAAACTTCCTTTTGCTCTTTTCTGGATCATAAATCTCATTTGTTCCTTCCTTGTGTGCTGAAGTCACTGAAAATGATACAAAGTAGTTTTACATTTCCAGTGCAAAATTTGTTGCGCACTGATAGACAAGAATATAAGACAGACAAGTTTAGACTTAAGTGAATTTAAGTGGCAGTTATGATTATAATTTGACTTCTGTTTATCACTTTACGTTAAATACAATAAAAGTATTTGAATTTACCATAGATTTAATCATTTGTTCTATTTGTGAAAGAAATCCACACACAGTTGTCAATTTAGGTGCCACTTTTCACCTAGTATTTAGAATAATGAAATAATTTAGATTGGAAAAGACTTCTGAGATCATAGAGTCCAATCTTTGTCCAAGCACCACCTTGTCAACTATACTCTGGAACTAAGTGCCACATCAGCTGTTTCTTGAACACCTCCAGGGACAGTGATTCCACCACCTCCCTGGGCAGCCCGCTTCAATGTTTAACCATCCTTTCAGTGGAGAAATATTTCCTGATGTCCAATTTGAACCTCCCCTGGTAAAGCCTGAAGCCACTTCCTCTCGTGCTGTCACTGGCTGTCTGGGAGAAGAGGCTGACACCTGTGTTGCTAAGGCCTCCTTTCAGGAAGTTGTATGATGAGGTCCCCCCATAGCCTCCTTTTTCCCAGGCTAAACAACCCCAGCTCCCTCCATTCCTCATAAGATTTATTATCTAGACCCTTCACCACCTTTATTGCCCCGTTACGTACAATTGTTAGGCGTGTGTGCTATACAACTACACAAGCACACAGAGACACACTTGCGAGTACCTTGCACATATCCTTAAGAAAACTAAAGACCGTATGGTTGTATTTGGCTACTACTTAATGTGAAAAATGTATGTAAACTATGATGAAAAGCAGAGAAATATTTAAGTTACACCCAAGCAACGCAAACTTGTAATGCTTGAAATTCGTCATCATTCATTGAGGTGGATCTGATAGCTGGATGAAGCAATATTTTCTTTTCCTTCCTCAGTCACTTTGATTCAGAATATGAGGACAAAATAAGACTCCATTATTATTCCAAAAAGTCAAATCCAGAAGCTATGAAAGCTTATATATTCACATCAAATGGTATATAATTTGTGCTTTTATATCCTGACTCAGGACTATGACACACACAATATCTATGCTGTTGTTAATAAAGTTGGGCCATGCAGTCTGTCAGATTGAAAACTGCTGGTTTACCTTGTTTTCATTTTTACCTTTTTTTTTTCCTGCATGTGCATGAAGAATTCTTTCTTTTAAAAAATATTACTATTCAAGTGCATGCTGAAATTGAATCATACTATTCTTACATAATTTTTCATTGGATTGTTGCAACCTATAAAGAAATCCAATTAAATTTCCCTTGCAGGCACAGAGCCTCATTCAGCGTGCCTTTATAAAGCTGGCTTGTTGGATTGTATGGCATGTCTATGAATTGAGAACCACCAGGGCCCTGTCCCGTTCCTTGTCCTGTGTGACATTATGGAGAGAGAGAGAGTCTGCTAACAGTGTTTCAAAGAGCTGTATTATCAGAAAACATAAAGGCTTTGCCATCATTTCTGCCGCCATGGTTTAGAATATGCACATGAGAGTGCATTTGCAGAACAGTTTTTAGCCCTGTATGGTTCACATCTGCGGTATTCAACTTCTTTATACTAAGGACATATGATTCAATGTTTTATTCTATGCTGAAGATGATGTATACATTCCCTGTTGAAAACAAGGTTAGCAGATTTTTAGAGTGGTATTCTAGTTAGCAATCTTTGGAATGGTATTCTAGTTTGCCTGGCTGCACAAATATAGTGCACACTTTTCCTATCTCAAGGAAGCAGAGTGCAAAATTTCTGGAGTTATATTGCACAGCAGTGGGACTGCTGCACTGTTTGTCTGTGTGCCTTGCTTCTGAGTTAAATGTCATTGAATGATCCCAATGATCAACAGGCTCACTCTGGCTGTCTTCAACAGGAAGGGCAAGGCTTAACTTCATCTGTGGACACTCATTGTGGACGCACACACAGCCACTTTGATTCGCCATCAGACTTTGCCTACAGGAGTAATAAGCACTGTGTATCTTGCATGTGAAGGACACTCCAGGGTGTACAGTAAGAGCATTAGCATGATCAATCTGCTTCTTCTTATTGCTGAGAAAGAAGGGGCAAACCACAGGCTGCGGGCACTTTTCATGTAGGAGATTACTTGCGGTAAGGAGCAAAAGTATTTATTTTCCCAGTAACTACAACTGCCTCCTTTCACCTCCTCCGACTTTTGTATCCTGGAGTTGGAAATAAGCTATAAGATGTGGAATGCAGAGATGATAAAGATCAACCACTATATCTTCCTGTTAATGTGGAATTGATTTCTGTGCTATATTTCCTGATGTTTCTCCAATCTACTTTAAATGTTCCCAAGTGTTCTTTTCCCTTGAGAAATTATTGCACTGTCTAATGTTATGATGATGATGATGGGTGAAGTATAGTCCAGATCTAGCTCAAGAACTGAAACAGAGATATATGCAAATAGATATATGCCTGGGATTTTCTTCTGATAGTCAGTCTAAATTTTTCTTCTTTTAATTTCTTCTCATTATCACTCTAGTTATACCCCTGTAACGAAGCTAAATAATTAAATGACATTTTCATTTACTTCATTGGGAGCCATTCATACATATCAGTGGACAAATTTTAGCCCTTAATAAAGAAAGGAACTATTGTCTCACCAAGCAAATACTGAAAATGCCAGCCTACACCAGCTCACACAGGAGAATTGAGAATTAACTGTTTTCAATGATCCTTTGTCCCAAGAGTCACCTGTAAGGGTGGTATTCTATGGATTCTTTATAAACTTAGTCCAAAGGAATAGTGTAAACTAAGGCAGGACACTCACCCTAAAGCCATATTCACACAAAGCTTTCACATTTCTTTAGGAAAACCTGAATTTAATGTAATTTGTAGAATGGTTAGTGTGGATGTGGTTTCTCATTTTGCAGAAGCATGATACCCAGACTTTGTCTTGACCATCTGTTACATTATTTTCTAACACATACGTCTATCCCTCCTATCTAAGTCAGGACTGGGCTAAAAAATCCATTTGTACCAACATTTTCACAGTAGATTGATCTTAAAAGGGTGCTCATTTGAATCCTTTTTGGTATTGTCTGTATTAAATAATTCAATGTAATTCAACAAATCATGAGAAGCAGTGCTAGCAGATAGCGAGTTTAGGGGATCAGTGACAAAGCTAGAAAAATAGATAAGACAATACAATGTTGAGTTGAGTAATGCATGTTGACTGGTAACAAGAAAAAGGAGAGAATGTTTGTCACTTTTTAAATGGAAAATTTCAGGCAGTCATGTAACCAGAAGTTATTTCAGCCTCAAATGGTCTGTTTTAGTCACTATTCTGTCAGAAAAATGCAAATAGAAGCAATCTGGACTCAGTACATAACAACAGAAAGTGTCCTTGAAGATGGTGTAGTCATTAAACTGGTCAAATGTCACTGAGAAAGCTGTGTTTATATTTAGTGTACATTTCCATGGGCAGAGGAAAATACTTCCTTGGAAGGAATATAACCAAGGACAAACATGACTCATAGCAGACTTTAATAATGTCTGAGATGAAGGGCTTACTTTTTTTTTTATTCTCAGAGGATGAATTTAATGCAATCCTGGGCTGCTCACTGACTCGCTGGGCAGTGTGTGGTGGGGAGGTCTGTCAGGGCAGAGGGGAAGCAGTGCATCTCCACCAGCTGAACATGGGTCTGGGGACCTTGTCTCCTTCAGACCTTGCATACACCGCTGTTGCTGACTCAGTTTCACCTTAGAGCTGAGTTAAAAGACAAGTCCAAACCAAGGGTTGAGGCCCAAAATCGGAGAGGTAACCCTGAGACTTAACCTGAGTTTTCTCGGGACAGACTATGTGTAACCCCGTGAAGGACATGGCTTGCTCTTGCTCTTCCAGTGTTCATAGCTTTGAGCATCCGCTGCGGGCATCTCTTCTGAGTCTGGTGCTAGAGGCCATCAGAACTGGGGACTGGGGACACAGGGTCATCAGGAATTAGAGTGATGAGCCATACAAGAAGCAAGAGCAAAAGAAACAACCAGATGAGAGCGTATGTGTCAGAGAAGCTACCACTCTGCTTTGTTTACTTTAGCTCTTTTTGCTGGGTAAAATGATACCAAGATAAAGCAATAGAGGATTAAGTCTTGCACTTCAGTTTGCCAGGAGGGTACGGCACTATCTTCTGAAATTTGAGATTTAAATCTTCAGCTTTTCCCACTGTCTAACACCATGGTTGTACGCCCTTTAGGGGTTAATTTTCCTTTTTAACTTTCCAGGTCTGACTGGCAAGCCACATCTCCTGTAGCTTGCATAACCACCAGAGGTCAGCAAACCACATTCCAGGGACTACCGAAGTGGTGAGACAAATTGCCAGGTTTGGAGCCACGTGTTATTTTTGAGTATTCAAAGTGCTGTGGTGGGCCCCAGTTGGAGTTTGAGTAGGTGATGGCATTGCCAGTGGCAAAAGAACTATTTCTGTGTCACTCAACTCTGCTGCAAAGGTAGAAGCACCGTGCTTTAGCCTGCTTTGCGCAGGGTCCCACGGGCCATGTCCTTTGAAACAGCATGGATTGCATAGAAGTAGTCCAAACCAGAAATATTCAAAATCAGCAATACCAGTCCATTTTTCTTCAGTTCCAGGGAAAAGGAGGTTTTCAAGCTTGCTAAACTGCCCTTCATCCTGGCCTATAGTGAGATGGTGTCTGAGGGGAGCTTGAGAGCCCACCATGCTAAACAGGCTGGAAAGGAGTGGGAAAGATAAGGAATTTCTTCCACCTCCCCCATTCCCAGAGTGAGAATCTTAGAAGAAAGAATTACATGAGATTAGGTGTCAGAACTGTCTCATTGCTGCTTCCTGGCTCAGATTTTGCCCATTTTTTTATATGCCAATTGGCCCTATGGGGAGTTCTGATTAAAGGCACATCTGTGTCCAGGACGTATAAATATTCTTTTCCATTGCTAGAAACTGGGCTGAGAGTCAGCTGTAAGTGTATATTAAAAAACATATACGGGTGAATTGAACAGAATAAACATCTAGCTGAATGGATGCCTTTTTGAATCTGTAGAAAGATTTAGAGGTAATATGTAGCAGTTAAAAGATACAGGAGGCTGGAAAAGAAGAAAGAAGGAGGGGGGCAGTGGGGCTGGGAGGATTTCTCTGCAATGTGTTCTGCATAATCTAAAAGAAAAATGTGTGTAATTTGGACCCCAAATGCAGGCCAAAGCGACAGCATCTAATAGGGGAAACATGATTTAGAGGTCAGTTTATAAACTAAACAAATTTACTGAGTTTCATAAATGAATCTCATGGCAAGATCCAAAATTTTTTTTAAAAGGTGGATAAAAAATATTGTATGTTAAGGAGGGAAACCAAGATGGTTTTTAAGCTGATGTCTTTAGAAATATATGTATATAGACTTTTTTATAGCTCTTGGCATATAAAATAAGTCATTATTCTAAATAGAAAAATATTGATGATGTCATAGGAGCCATTGCTGGACACATCAAGCTGATCTGATGAACTGGGAAATCAATAGATATTTTCCAAACGAGATGGCATTTCTTTTAATTGGTTGTGTGAACATGATATACTGCAGAGGGCAAACATTTAAAGTTAATTTTCATTTGGCCTGGATTTCTCTGGGTGTTGTTCTATTATTTCTTTATGTAGAATTTTTTTGTTTTGTTTTGTTTTAAGACTTGCTTTCTCTATTGGTTTACATATAAATTCCTTATCAAAATAGATGAAATAGCACCTATGCCTTGTAGACACTCAGACAGTATAGCTTTGGGACCTATTTGAATATCTACCAAGATTAGAAAGTATTGAAGATTTTATCCAATAATTCCCACACTCCTTTAGAAGGATTGAGATTTTTTGACTCACGTAAGTCTTTTAATTTCACCCCCATCACAGATACATCAGCAGTTGTCCTTATGTCCCATAGCAAGTGAACAGCAGAATCTGAAGCAGAAATCCCAGCTGCTTAGACTATAAACTAATCGCCAGGCTGTACAAATGGCACACGTCATAGATCAATACACTAACATACAATTCAAGTGTTATTAAGTAATATTGCATGCCCTCCAGAACCCCTCACACTCAAAATTTTCAAGGGTACATGATAATGAAACCCTTGTAACAAAAGACTGTTGATCAGCAAAGGATGCTGGCAGGGACCTCATTTGTACACAGTATTTTAGCTTCCTGGTTTTGCATGTCCGATTGTAAGTAAAAGAATCTGACAAAGATTGGTTCATTCTTCAGGCAACTAACATTTTTTGTGATGTTGGTCTTTCATCAACTTCACTTTTCTCCTCCTGAAGAGAAAAAGAAACAGAGCTGGTATTATCTGCAATGTTAAGGTACATACAAATATATAATACATTGTCCTTTTTGATTTTTTTGGTTTAATTTTTAAATAAACTTTTATATGGGTTTTGTTAATACAAAATTGCTTTTGTTAATGGAAGGAGTTCAATTTATTCCCACAACTGTAATGGCAGAGCAATTTTTCTGCTCTAGCTGAAGAGCTGCTAATTCATGAAGGCACTTCAGATTTCATATCTTGTCTATTTGTTGATTATATTGCTAGGAAAAATGGCAATTACATTATTTGGGGTGCTTTTGTTATGAGGTTTTCTAATTCTGTCAAATGTGAGCATTGTGATTTCACTGGGCTCATTCTGCTCTGGTGCTAAACACTAATTTTATGTTTATGTGCCATAAATTTCATACATTTGACCCCAAATTTTGCTCCCTACCCTCTTGCTGTTTTGAGTCCTCTGAAATAATTTAATTCATAATTTGATTATGGTTTATCTTCTCCTTATGGGGAAATATTAGTGGATTAAAGAAACTCAGTCATTCCACTTACATCTCTCCCCTGTTTGATACTACTGAATATAATAATGTGAGGTACTATTATTTATTTACACTGCAGAAGTGGAAGATGCTTTGAGGACATTGCTTTGTTCATGCCCAGGAATGATGCACTTCATCATTTAATTGCATGACAGCCATAAAAAATTTACATCTCTTAAAACATGTGAAATCTCCACAGAAATCAATGACAGAAGTTCACAAGAAAATTTAGCAACATTTTGAGACCAGACAATTACACTTTCTATTATTTTTTCTGATCAGTTTCATGTTCCAAAACATCTGTTCTTTACTTGTAACATGTCTGGAGCTGCTTCCAATATTTCATTATTTTATTAATATGTAAACAATATACCTAAGCATTTGTAAAATGCCTTTGACTGCAGCATCTAAGTGCTCCGCATTTGCCACTTTCTAGGGATAGTGATGGGAAGTCAGATTTTCAGCTTCTGAGGAGATGAGACCAAAAGCAAGATACACATTTTTGTCTTCTATTAGTAAAATTTAGGAGAGCCTTAGTGCAACTTTCACAGAGCTCAGTTCTGTCTGGATTTTTGCTGCTGTAAGGATATTAAAAAGTCAGTGGTTACAGTCATGAACCAAATGATCAAAACTGCATTCTTACTTTGCATCTCTAAAATTATACAAATGCACATTCGTGCTCATAAAACCAAGCCATCTTAATTTATAGTGAAAATAGTTTCTGAGCTAACTGATAACATTTCAGACACAAAAACATTGGAAACCAGACATGATACTTGCACTTACACAATTCATTGAAATAATTTTCCTGGCTATAACTTGAAAAGCTGGATCCATCTTTCGAAGGGGTGGGGTGTTGGCCTGACCCTGGCAAACACTTGGCCACCTTGATGAGTTCAGATGCCTTCATGTCCTTGTTTTTCAGCATCTGACAGATAATGCCAGGTTTCTTACTCTCAAAATCTTGCAAAGCTTTTATTTCTTCACAAACCATGAAGGTAAGAGTCCTTTTTCTTAACTTCTGAAAGGAGCAATAGCTGCATTCCTTGCTTATCTCTTGATTATTTTTAATGCACCTTGGCTGCATTTTTTAGGCATGTTGTTATGTATGTGAAACAGAGATTTAGTATCATATCTTGAATCTTTAACACCACTCCTTTGGAAAGAAACCCATTTTCTTAACTATTCTGAAAATGCACCAGAAGCTGTAATTCTTGAGTGACTCTAAGTAAAACTACAGTTTCTTTTTCCACTAGGGAACAGATGTGGAAGGTTATGTGGTATGCGCAAAAGGCAAAAATTTCTTGTAGTCAATAATTGCATGGGTGAACAAGTACAGTAACTTCATAAATAGCAGTACTCGTCAATGTCAACAAAAGTTGTTCAGCTTAGTTGAAAATCACAAGCTTAGAGTGATGACTCACACTTAAACAAACCTTTTTCTCCACTGGTTTGATGGACTTTGTATTTCTGATGTGATTTCCTACGTATGGAAATGATGGGCGAACAGTGAGTGTGAGGGACTGTGAAGATCTTGCTGCAACTCCAGAATGAGGCAGGAGCCAGAGTGCCAGTTTATGAATCACAACTCTGTTGCTTGCTCCAAAGAAAAGTGGTTTTAGCTGCACGTTCCACTTGCATACACGTCTGTCTCCATTCTACCAGCCAAGAGAGGTTTCTCCCTCCATACCGTCACTAAATCTCTGCCGTATAACTGCTCAAAGCTGTGCAGGGGACACTGGCGTTGCTTGATGCTTTAATGCTTCTTAAATCTGCTTGGCTGCCTAATCAGATGACTGACTGCACAAAACTCTCACTACGTGAGTGATTTGCCATCATTATTCCTTCTTTCTATGTGGGTGATAAAAACCCTTACAGTGGAACTACAGTCTAAAGAAAATAATAAATACATCTCTCAAATTCCACAGGGAATGATCATTCATCCAAGAGTTAGGGATTTCTCAGCTCTGTCAGCAAACTATCCATCAAAATACTTGCAAATTACAGGAAAATGAGGTCTACAATTGACTGTGGAATGACTGTGCCATTTGCTTTTGTGAAATAATTTGTGAATCACTTTTTATGCATTTTGGCCACTATAGCTTTATAGCTTGAGCAACCAGTATAGAAATCCCATTCAAAGCTGAGTTGCAGCAGCATGCAATGGGTCATCATCAGCATGCTTCTCCAACCTCCTCTTCCTCAGGATTTACACCTCCTCAAGTAGAAAGTGTTCTTAAATTCATGCAGTCCTGATGCCTGAAGCCCTGGACCCCAGCTGTGCCGGGAATCAAACAGCAATCTTTCATGTGCAACAGGCTGTACATGTGAGGACTTTCATATAATATTGATGAGGTTAAAGGGTCTTCTTGACTGATTTTGAAAGTTTAAAATGGAGAAGTAGGTTTTAAAAATCTTGCTACTGTTTCAAAGAGGAGTCCCTTCCTTCCTCCCTTCCTCCCTTCCTCCCTTCCTCCCGTCCTCCCTTCCTTCCTTCCTTCCGCACCATTTCTTCCTTCCTTCCTTCCGCACCATTTCTTCCTTCCTTCCTTCCACACCATTCCTTCCTCACTCCGTCCCTGTCATTCCCCTCTGTTTTCTTTTTTTCCTTTTTCTTTCTTTTCTCTCCTTCCTTTATTCCCTTTCCTCCTTCTTCCTTGTTTCCTTCTTTCTCTCTTTTTCTCTTTCTTCTCACATGTTTAATATGTATTCAAGACTACCCTATCAAAAGAATTATTAATTAGACAATCATTTAGATATTGGATCTCATTTAATTTTTTTTCTCAAATATTTATGAGACATGCATATTTATGAAAATGCTCATTTTGTAATCTGTAAACCTACTTTATGAGTTTGCAGTCAGAATTCAGTCTTCCCGGGTTTTTGCAAAATCCTATTGCTAAATCTGACCTAAATCTGTTAAATATTGACTCCAGACTTGTCAGACAGAAGTGTTATTCCAGTAATAAAACAACTCTATTAAAGATCATTGATATTATAAGTGAGATAACTTCACAATGAGTATATCAGTGTTTATTTTAATGAAACGGATTTCCTGGCATGTTGTCAACTAAATGTTTTATACTGAGAGCTGCCTGGAAAAAAAAAAAGAGATGTTAAAATTAGCCTATAACAGGGCCTGTGATTTTGTTTTTAAGTCTTTGCAGCTAAAAGTGTGTAAATGGAACTGCATTCAATAAAGTACAATAATTTATTCTAGAAATTAGCAAGCCCACGTTCCACCTATAAAATCATTCTCTGTGATGTGCAACTTGCCTTCATTTCAGTGGCCTTGATTTATAGTTAGAGTTTGCTTTATTTTCAAGAGGTAGAGACTGGGAAGCAGCCGGACAGAGCTATTAAAGCTGTTGTGCACAGCAATTTTTCAGGGGTTTATTAATTCTTGCAGAGAATAAACCAATGAACTGAGCATTTCTCAGTGTGAGAACACCTTTTCTAAACGAAGGATTTCTTGATGAATAGATGTAGACTAAAAACCAAAACATATGGGTGTTTATTATATGAAGTTAACTAATTCTGTTTACCACATTTTCAGCCTCACTTATCAAAATGAGGGTTAACATTACTCATTATGTAATTTCACCTATGTCAGTGGTTTTGGTCCCGGGTTTCCTTTGATGCTGACATTGATGCCTGGTTTTTGTACAGAAGAAAGACCCAGATTGCTACAAAGAAGAAACATAATCATCATCATTTAATTCCAGTGAGTAGAAAGCACGAGTGCTCCCTAAATCAGAAATGCTTATATTTTCAGGTAAATTAAGATGGAATCTACCTTTTTGGCTTATAATGTATGAAAGTGAATTCTAATGAAAACATTTCTAATTAAAAAGTATTTCAGTCAGTAAATCTATTTAAAACAAAATTGTGTGTCAGCTGCTCCCAAACTGCAGCATTTACTTAAAAAATAATTTGGGTTTTTTTTACTTTCTCTCACAGAAACTTTTCTTATGTGCCTTGTTTCTGAACATATCAGCTGCTCTTGGGTCAAAGTTTTTGAGGACTTCACAGAGAATGGATCCAGGCAGTCTTAGGTTTTGTTTTAGCACAAGTATGTTCAGATCACATGTCATCCATCAAATGTGAGCAGATCTTCTTGGCCACAAGGGAGGTGTCAGGTTCACCTATTTTGAATGCTGAGAGAACTGAAGGGACAAATATCTATAGATGGTTTGAACAGACTTGTAATGCTGCAGGCCATGCTAGCAGATCACTAAGATTGCAAAGGTCATGCAAAAGGTTGAGTCTTCTCTTAAGTTACAATTAAAACCACAAAAGACCACAGGTGTGTCAGAACAAGACTCCTAATTCATTGTAGTCCAACTGCCTGTATGTTCAAAATTCAGAGTAAAAACAACATATCATAGTGCACTTAATATTTTATTGAAAATTTCCTATGCTAATGTGTCAAAGAGAGGTGTATCACTTGTTTCTCCAAGAGATGACTCTCTCTTTTCATGAGACTCGTTTTCACTTTCGTTCTAAAAGATATTCAGAGACTATGCACCAGGTTCAGCCTAGAGAGACATGAAGCTGGCCCAGCTCTCATTGTTGAGGACAATATTTTGTGACGCTCTCTGGGATTCAGCATTATATTGGAATGGGAGGTGGACATGGCTGTGAACAGCAGTGATCTGTCCTGCTTGAACACATTAATCAGGCAGAGAAGTTGCTCTCCTACACTCGCTGTACTATACAATCACACCCCTACCTTTGTGGGTCCTGCAGAAACAGGTGAAGAGGTCTGAAACCACTGGAATTATTCCTGTGTTGATAATGAAGAATCGCTGCAAATGGCAAGGTGAATAAATAATTTATGTGAACAGCCTTTCTTCTCAAGCACTGGTTATGCAAGGTGCTCGGCAGGCTGGATTTTACAAGCCTCCTAAATGTTGTGCTTTAGCCTGTATGCAACTATGTGGTGCCATCTGAAGAGTTCAAGGCATACACCAGCCAGGATTGCAGCCAATGGAACAGGTCGAAGAAAGGAAAAAACATGAGTTGACTTCTGAGAGGGAGAGACAAAAAAAGAGGATAATTTGCTAGTTTAAAGTAATCCCAATTGTCTGGCAATTCAGGAGTATGAGATAGAAACCATTCTTTAGTTAGTGATGCTGCAATAAGGTTAAAGGCTTTTGCAACTAGGTAAAATGATCCCCCAAAATCATCACATTTAGACATTTTGAGTTTTCTGGCATTGTTTCAAATTGTATGCGTGTGAATCCTTCAGAGTTGTCAGCAAAACTCCCAGATGTCTTAAAGTTTCCTTGAGGAGTCTTCATTGACTTGAAGAGAAGACAGGTGCAAGCATTGAAATGAGTCTTTCTGTCCTTTCCCTTCTCTCACCTGCACGGTTTCCTCTCTGAAGCACGTAGTATTTTAGCAAGAAGCATAGCTGTGCCATATCTGTCTAGTATCACCTTTAGTATCATGGTAACACTTTACATTATCTTACAGCCAAGTCCCACATTGCAGATTCAAACAAGGGATGTTCAAGTTCATTGGTATTTTCCTTTGATTGGGCCAAAAGAAAATTGAAATTGATAAGAAAGAGAGAACCAGAGGTGAATGAAGTAGACTGCCTCACAATACATCTTTTCCTCTATAATGAAGGCATGAACAAGTAAGATTGGTTTAAAAAAAAAGGGCTATATCCTTCCTTCGTGATACACAGAAAAACCTGAAGTTAACCAATTTGCCTATCCCAGTCTGCCCAGATATTATCTGCATGGTTAACAGAAGCCTAAGTAAAAATGTATAGCCTTAGCTCTCCATGATGTTGTAGCTTAAACTCTTTCCCCCTGATTTTTCAGCCACACCTTCAGGCCAGCCATGGCAGCAGAGTGCTCCCCCCACGCTGGGGTGCCTGCGAGGAGCTGCTCTGCAGAAAACCACGCATGCAAGCACTTTGCTGCGACAAGCTGGGAATGTGTCTATCTGTGCAGGTCCGTGTGCCTGTGCAATTTTGTGCCTTTGTTGCGGTGTAAAGCCTGGAGGGAAGTGAGAGACATTTTCTGACAGAGCAGAGGTGCCAGTGCTGGGCCTTCTCAGCCCCACCAAACAGCCAATCGAGGGTGCAAGGGAGGATGCCGAAATTAAAAATTCGGGTGCAGCACACCCCATGCCCCAGAGGCCGGAGCCCTGCTCTGTAGAGGGGCGAGCAAGCGTTCAGAGATGCTCAGGCTTGTGCACCCACGCTCTCAACAGCCTCAAAGCACACACTCCAGAGGAAAGTTGAAGTCTCGTAACTGAGTGTTAATTATGTCTGAGTGGATTCTAGAGAAAAGGAAAACCATATACTGTATCAGCAGAGAAATGGTTTCACTGTGAGGAAACTAATGATGCTTTTATCAGGAACAATATAAAGATTGCTTTTTTACTAGTGTGTGTCCCACAGGGTTTGGACTATGAGATATTTCTGTATCTGGCTTTAGGTTCCTCCGAGCTTTTACATAATCAAATCAATATAGCTATGATTCACCCTCTGGCAACAACTGCTCCTTGCAAGTTGCTGCTGCTTCTTTAGTGACTGAAGAGGAAATAAAGAAATAAATAAATAGAAAGAAACTTATTACAAATCCGTAAACATTGATTTGTTTGGTCTTAGATTTTACTTTTTTTAATTGCCAGGGAAAAAAAAGAAAGAAGAAAAAGGATGAGGAGGTGGGAGGATATATGAATTTGTGCTCAATGGGGCAGATTGCTAGCCTGATACTTTGAAAAGAAAAGAAAAAAGTGGATTGACAGGATATCGTGAAACTACACAAAGTACTGTCCAGACACAGACTGAAGTGTGGCTGAAGGGCAGATGGGGCAAAGAAGGGGCAGAGGCTGTAAAAGCCAAAGCAGGGAAAGAGTCCAGAGATGGGAAAATTTGATTTTGCACTAGCAGCATGGTATTGTTTGGACTAGTAGCACTGCATCTTAACTTCCAAACTTGAGCTACCCATTTCCAGTTTCCAGAAAAGCAAAGACAAAGCAACCCCAATATTTAAAATGCAAAGATGAAAATAAAAAGAAAAATTTAAAAAACCTGCAAAAACAAACAAAAACAACTCCCCCAAAAAACAAAACCAAACCCTAACCAAAAACCACCAATACAAAAGCCCAGAAAAGGTCTCTCTCCCAGATGTAATCTTTTCTATGCTTCCACCTCACCATTCATGCTCCCAGCCCTTGACCTCCAGCTGATTCTCTTCGTTCCAGAAATTTTTTCTCTCCCTCCTCTTCTCTCTTCGGGACTCACACTGTCATTGTCACAAAAATTTCCCCCTTATAGCTGTTGGTGTAACACAGCAATCTGGCACAGTCATCACACAGTGGTGGAATTGGCTTCTCTTGGAATCATCTTGTCTCGTTTCTCCCTTGGCTGACATCTCTGTTGCGCCAAAACAAAGGAAATACTGAACAAAAGGATCACTGTCTTTCTTGAAAAAGAAACCCCATCGTTTAAACAAACCTCATTTCATCCTTTCTTAAGGTTGTGTGCTGTCAGGCAGGACTTTGGAGGATGGTGTCCAAGAAGGATGACACCATTAGAGCATAAAACTCCTCAGCCCCTGCCAGACCACTGGATCAGCATGGCAGCATGGTTGTGCCAACTAACATCCCTGCATGCTGTTAATACTGAGCTAAATTCTGGCTAGTGGTGCTCTTCTCAGTCACAGATATGGAAACTGATGCTTGTAAAGTGCCTTGGGATCTTTGGAGAGATGGTGTCACTGGCAATAGCTTTTGGGGTTTTCAATTTGCTTTTGACAAGAAAAGGAAATGGCCACCTTTCCATACATTCTCCTCACCTCCACCTCCATTCTGTATGAATTTTCTAGAGTTTTTCTACCATTTCCTTGGCAGGAAAGGATATGTCCCTTATTAAGACCTAGAGAAGAATTTTTTATTTTCCAAGTACAGATCATTATAGAGGGTATACAGGATGCTTTTCTTGTTACAGACTCATTCATTCTTAACATAAATTTTGTTTATTTCTGCAGATCTAGCAGGAAGCTTAAAATGGATTCACATGCTCCCAGGGGTGGGTATTCCTTCAACCTAGAAAGATGCACTTGTAAGAGCACAGATACCCTGGGAGAACCTACAGCCTAAATGCAATGGAACTGGCCAAGAAACCTCCAAATTTATTTGCCAATAATTTCTTGAGACTCCATGCAAAAAATATTCAGTGAATATATTTTTCTATACTTTAACTGGATTACAAAAATAGTTTATTATTCATTGAATAATTTAAGTGAAAATGAGCTCTTTCAGCCATTACAGTTCAAACAATAGTGATATACATCATGTGCTAGAGGAATGGATAATCTGTAGCTGTAGGCACTATGCTGTATAAATTTTAAACCTTGTTTTTTTCCAGGTGTCTGATGACGACTGTTCATGGTTAAACACTGCCCTCCTCTTGTTGTGAAAAACAAGGATTATCTCTCTTTTCTCCTTTTTCCTGTATAGCTCCAGACATCACAGGAAAAATAAAAAATTTTTGAATTTCTGGAAAAATAAAAACAACTTCAGTCTTGAATGTTGGGGAGCCTTTGACTTCTCGGTTCATGTAGAGATAGTGGTAACACTCTTTTGTAAAGTCGTATCTCCCTTGTGCCCTGACATGATCTTCTCAGCTTCATTTTGGTGAAGTTATCACGGGTTTTATCCTGATCACCAATAATGCAGAAAAAGGGGCAACAAAACAGTTAGTTCTGTTTTTCCTGTTGTAGCTACTGCCTTTATTCTAGCAATGCGAATCTTTTTTTCTCAGTCCAGATAAATATAGTCATGCACGTTTCAAAAGATTTGACAAAATGTGAAAATAACGCACAACGTGTCTGCACTTCTAGGAATGAAGAAGACACTATGCAGGCATGGTGCCTGCTGGTGCAAGCTGCCATCCCTACCAATAGACCAATGACAATAAAAGCCAGCCTGCTCCTTCTTGCATGAGGGTTTGACTACTTCCAACACAGGCACACACACACACACACACACACACAATTAGAAAATATGCATTAAAAACATAATAATACTTGCTTGAGCCTTTTAAACTCCTGAGGGGTAGATAGATACAAGGTAGTAAACCAGCAGAAGGAAAGAAAAACTGTTTAAAAAAACTAATAAAAAATCCTATAGGAAGGAAACAACAACCCCCTACTCACATGCTCCCTTTACCCGCCACCACACCCTGATCCACTTCTTAAAGGAGAAAAAAATTGAAAACTGGGCTAATTGTTGTGCTTGCTGTGGTGGCTTGCCTGGAAATGAGCCTATGAGTTGAAGGCATATGGTGCTTATGTTGGAATTGTTTTCTAAACAGACTTTTTGCCTGTGTGTCTTTTTCACCTCTCTCAAACATCTTGTGCCAAAAGCAGTAAAAACACTGCTGCATTAAACATAAATCAGGGCCCTGTGCCTGCAAAGAACTCTGTTGTTGGAGGGGGGTTGTTGGACTAGGGATGAAAGGAGACCTACCACCGCATTGATCTGAGGTGATTGTGGGGAGCATATTCAGCTAGGATGCTCCTAGCTAGTTAAGACAATGAGGAACATTCAAGCAATTAATGAACACATGCTTCAAGTAGAAAGGCTGTACAGGGGATTTTAGTGAATGTGCATGTTTCTTGCACTAAATGTGGTCTGAAAGAATACACTTTTATGTATTTGTTTTGACAGAGTATTTTAGCTCTCCAGTGTACTTTACCTTTGCCATGACAAATCATACATTGACTATTTCTAGAACAGTGTGAAAACATTTGTTAAATATTTTTACTAAAAAGGAACAGCTCTGCAAGTTAACATAAATTCACTATAAATCTAGTGTGGGACAACCTGCACTATGTCATGCCTGCAAGCAATTTTCAGAGGTCCAAATTTAAGAATTTGTTCCCTGTGTTGCTAATTTGCAATAGGTTGCTAAGATTTTAACCCTTCCATGCTAAAGATGTGGTTCGTACATCTGCAGTCTCTTCAGACCCCCAAATTAACAGGTGGACTTAGCAGCTTCCTACTTGCAACAGAAATTGTCAGTGTAAAAGCAGACTGCTGGAAATTGTTTTATCAGTTTATGCACTTACATATGTAGTGTATGACCAAATACATATACTAATGGGTATGCATGACCTTTGCACAGAGAAAGCAGTGAACAAACATCTGGGGCTTTTATGTAGGCTGTACTTGGAAGTCAGCTTAAAGTGAAAGTGTTTGCCCTTATAAACTCCAGATACTTTATGCAATTTTTCAGTGAGTAGGCATATTAATCTGGGTATCCTAATCTGTGTATTCAGCCAGCTAAATTCCACCTGTGATAGCAATGAGGGACAATACTTATCAAATCACCCAGTCAGTGGGTGGTTGAATTTCTACAGGGTGTCATACAGACTGAACACTTTTTATAAAGTGCTTGGGATTTATTTCTGCTTTAGGAGAGCAGGAGAAACCCATCCATGAGTTATACCTCAGGGAAGGAGACTGGGGAAGGCACTGATGCTGCAGTTGTATCCTCCCCATCATTCAGCTCTGAGGAAGACTGCTCAGGGACCTTTGCTGAGATGATGCTCAGTCATCTATTGAGGCGTATTTCCTTTGAGGACAGACTCTCAGCTGCAGTACTGTCATCCCTAGCAATGCCAGTGTCCCCTTGTGCAGGGGGAATAATCCCATTCTCCTCAATGCCATGGATGGCAAGTGCATGACACATGTGGGTGTGTGTACTCCCTTGGGTGGATTAAAGCAGGGTGCAGGAGAGGTAGTTTTTATGTGCAGAAGTACTCAGAAAAGGCAATATGGCTCCTCAGAAATCAGTGCTGTATTGGGGCCAAAAAGGAATGGGGCTCCAGTGCTGGGCTCTTCAGCAGCTCCTAGAAGACCCAACACTTTTGGAAACTCACAACCCCTGTCCTTCCATAAGGAACAAAGCCCAGGTGGAAACTCTGAGCCGAAATGTATAAAGTTTCCTTTCTTCAAAGTGCTTTTATTCTCTTGGCATAGGGACAAATTGTGCCTTGAGGGCCAAATCTGCAAGTGGATCCATATGGAGAAATCTTTATGTGTTGGGAACATCATTCAAGTCAACGGGATGCTGTGAGGGCACAGAAGTTTGCCAGGTCCAAGCTGCAATTTTAAAAGTGTTTTGTGTTCCTTCAAGGTAAAGGCATACTATAAACCTAAGTAATAATTCTTTTAATAAGAAAACTATTGTGCTTGTGCTTTTATTAGCAAAATCCAAGAGAAGACCAAAACCAACATAGTTTCTATACAATAAAAAAAAATTTTCCCAACAGGTGGAAGGAATTTTATCTTGTACTTTGAGCTACAAGGAAGAAATAATCCAGTGCATAGCTTATCCATAACACAGGTATCAGAAATCGTACAAGTCCTAAGAGATCTAACCTCGTCGTATAGTAAAACTGTAGGCATTCTGGGCAGTGCAAGCCATGCTATGTCTGTTCAGGGGACAAGATGACAAATTCCTTTTACAAAAAAAAACCACCAAACCCTATAAATTGTTACTGAGTAAACTTGAAAGTAAGTTTAGGGAGATCAGGTCATGGCATGTGAGAGCAACGTGGAACCATAAAGATAGTATTGTATACATTACCATTGTGGTTTCAATCTGCTGTTATTGGCTACAATCTGATCTGATGGAATGAGCATAAATCTAGGAACCAGAAACATCTTTGATTTTATTCTCTGTTCTATTTATTTGCTGTATCACCTTGAGTAAGTGACTAAACCTATTTGACAGAGGCTTTATTTGTAGTTGTCTGTTTGATATGTGTAAAGGGTCTGCAGGTCAGTTATACAAACCTCAAAGGATCAAGACTGAAGGTGTTCCTCACCTTCATAGAGCAGCATTGAGACTATCCTAGCAGTCTCCACTCCAAGGGAAGGAAGTTTCTCTGGCCTCGAAAATAGACAACACAATTAACATCAAAATTAGATCCCTCTTGGCTTTCCTCTCCAGTGTTGTAAGATTTATCTAGATTTTATATCAACTAATTTGTGTCCTTCTGTCCTGATTACAATATAAAGGGGGGTGTCTTGGCTTTACATTTCATTCAAGCATCACAAGGAGCTTCTATCTAGCGGGAAGCTAAAAAGGTTAAGTAAATCCAATACAGGCTAAATGTCATTTTGTTAGATGTCTGTCTCCTAAAGAAGCCCAACCTTTCCTTTGCAAGCCCATGTTTCCCTGTGAAATGCTTGCTCCCATTACATATTTACTGCAAAACAGATGCTGGTTGTTGACTGCAGTGAAAGCAGGACTGGGCCTAAGAGAGTTGCCTAACTTTACTACATATTGTAAGTTCATCCCTCACTGGAACAGAGAGGCACCAGATGGGTGGTAGTGGTTTGGATGGAATGTGTACCCCACAGTCCTTTCTTTTTTTTGGTTTTTTTGTTGCCTGCTCTTGATCTTTCAAGAAGTATGTTAAAATGACTACAATCCAAGTACGCATATTGTATGTAAAATGAATGACAGCTCCTAGCACCACCAAGAAAATCAAACCCTTTGTTTATTTAAGATTTTTAAAAATACATTTGGGAGTAGAAGTCACAGAGTTATAAATGAGCTCCCCGACCACCACCAAAAAAAATAATTATAATAAAAATAATGGCACCATATTCCCTGATAAACCTATGCCAGAAAAGCTCTTGGGGATCAAGTTTTTGTCAGTCCCCAGCTTTTACCAATTTAAATTCTTGGCAGCATATTAAAACAAAATGCAGAAGGTATTTGAGACTGCAATCCCTCAGGTACTAAATCTAGCGTTTCCTGGCACTAGATGAATGTTACTGGAGTTAAAACCTAGCACCATAGCACCAGATCTCCATAGCTGTTCATATTTATACTTAACAGACAAATATGTCATTCTTTCAGTATCCGTTTACACTGCCAATTTTTTCTCACATTTTTTTCTCTGATAAAAACAAAGGTGAGAAAGTTCCATACAGTGACTGACATCGTACTATTTTTGTTTGATTTTCAAATGTCTGGGACACACCTTTTCCACCCTGAACATGTTGCTTTACACCACTTTCTAATTACCTATTTGGTAGCAAAAAAAGGAGGAAGAGCGTACTATCTGCCAGCTATATGCATGTCCTAAATGCATCACAGCAAGTTTTCCACCCTGCATAGGTGGAAACAGGATGTTTCTCAGACTCTCACCCTAAATCTTCTTACCAGTCCACACTGGCTTCTGTCATGGTGCACACTAAGACTGTACTGTGGCTAAGTTAGTCAGCAGTTCTCCTCCAGATACCAGGTGGAGTTTGCTCTCTTGAGAGCACCATTCCCATTTCTTCCTTCCCTTGTACTATTCTCTGTCACTCAAGACAGGGGATTTAAAAATTTAAGTCTAAGTTCAGGGGCACTCCCAAGGCTGAGGCCTTTCTAAAGACTTTGTTCTTTTTTCCAAACTTACATCTTTACTTTAGTGTACCAAGCACCTACCATAGACAGACTTTTGTACTCTCTGGTCAGATTACACTATTCTTTCTTTTCACACTACTTCATAGGAGCCACCTTTCTTAATTCCCATCTTTTTCCCCCATACTTTTCTGAATCTTCAAGAACATGAAGATAGAAGTGCTTCCACTGTAAATCAAGCCTCCTCAACAAGTGAAATATTCAGTTTCCAATATTCAGTCACTGCTTTCCACTTCTGACCTTTCCATTTAAAATTAAACTACCACAACTAGCCTAGAAATGAAAATAAAATGCTTGGCTATTGGTGAAACCAGATATTCCACATATTCATGCTGTGCCTGGAGAAGTACTGATTCAGTTCCATTGACTGTGCTACCAAAAATCCCCAAATCAACAAGCATAGGAGCAGATAAAATACCTGAAGTAATCTCTATGATAAAGTTATGAAGTCAACAATTTATATGCTTACTTCCATTCATGCATCCTCATCTCTTTTTCAAAACCACGGCACTGCCCAGAATATAAATCTAGACAGTGAGTGACCCGGATAGTATCTTTGGTCCCTTCTGTAAAAAAAAACTAGCTCTCTCTACTGCTTACATTTTCAGTATTCAGTAAGAGCATTGATCTGCTGAAGCCTCCAACTGAGAGGAAAACAGAAACACAGGTTTCTGAAGGATTACACCTTTTCTTTCAAAGGGATGCTTTTGGAACCACAGATGGTCTTTCTTCTTGGCTCTGGAGACAGAATTTGGCCCTTTGCAATCTGTTCAGCTTCTGTCATTTTTGCTGTCTGCCTCCAGATCTGTCCTTGCAATACGAAAAAGAGAGAGAAGAGGCATGTGTGAATCTGGCCCAGGAGGGAATAAGGAGGGAAGAAAGGTTGGGTAAGAGTGGATGGTTATGCATTTACTATATGATACTCAGCTTTGTATTGATTTCACCTATTTGGTGGACTAAACATGAGCCTAATAATCAGATCCTGCTTAAGCCATGTGCTTCCCCAGTAATTGACTCTCACATATTGATTAAGATGTTGACGTATCCCAGTATTGTTCAGTGGTAATGCAACTGAGAATGGGCCTTCTCTTCCCTGCATTCTCAGCACTCTCTGTACTCCTGTCACCACACTCCCTTTAATGGATAAAGCTGTCATCCTAAAGCTAGAATGTCTTCCAGGCACAAAGACGAAATTAACTGTTCAATAATTTATGGGACATGGAAAAAACTTTACCCAACAACTTCAATTGATTGCTGTAAGTGTTTTGACTGCACTCGCCTGCTTTGCATAAAGTCAGCTACTTTGCAGAGCCTGATTACCATTTACAGTAGTTTCTTGGCCCTCTTCACATTACAAGATTTTGAAGAACTTTGGCTTGTTTCAAGGGAATTTCCTGTGTTATGCAGACCTGACATTTTTTTCTCTTCACTGTAGATTCATGAGAAAACCAAGATCTTCAATGAAATATAGTTGGTGAGCTTAGTAAGCAGACTTTAAACTCAAATGATTTAGACTGGCTTGAGGCTGTCTGTTTTTCCAACTCGGGTATCACAAATACAGGCAATCAGTGGCCTACACCATCATAGGCAGGGAAACCTTTTGCACTTCAGGTAAGTTCAAACCAAAAGTTATTGAAATATCTTGTCATTTCAGAATCCCTGAAGTGAGCTGAGGGGCACAATCCAGCTTCTGGAGATAAGAGCTCATATCACAAAAGCAGACCATGACGATTTTAGCAAGAAGGCCTACGCAGCAAATGATGTCTCTTCTCAGAATGATATATGTTGTCTTTTTTGCTGGAGAAGCTGACAGTGGATAGTGTATTAATCGGTGGCAACAAGAAATTAATTCTCCAGGGATTCTAGTTCCTTTCATTATTGCTAGAGTCTTTACAAACAAAATGCCCTTCCCCATCTGGCTGTCTATTTGTAAAATTATTTTTTCTTTTTTTTTTAGTAGTTGACATCTTTCATTGCACTTTTTTTTAGTGAATTTGGTGTTCATGAAACACAACACATGTAATGGCTAGTTAAAGCCATGAGTTACAGAAAAAAAGATGGTGGACAACTTTCTGAGATAATTTTCCTAGCATATTTTAATTTTGTCTTATATCTCCTTTTGTGTTCACAGTGATATATGATGTTTCCATTGTGGATTATAAATTCACCATTAGGAAAACCTATTTTTGTTTTTGAAGTAATGAAGCACGACAATCAATCCAAAGGATACCAGTCCATTAAGACCTTGACAAAGGAAGCAGAGTCTACCACCTTCTAAAAGTGTCAGGGAACGGTAAGCATATACTTATGCACAGAAGTTCAATTTTGGGCACCCACAGAACTGTCAAATTTTCCTGTTTCAAGCCCAAGTGATTAAAATATTCTTAATTAACCAAGGTGTAATTAGATTGATCTTCCTATTTATATAAAGTGCAGTGAAACTTTAAGATCAGCTAGGTTGTGTGGAACTTACCATAATGACTGTACAAGGAGTTGTGTCTGCAGCATTAATTTGGGCTGGTAAGATCAGATATTAGCATATCAAAGCCTGACACCTCTAATGGGTATTGGACCTGAAGCAGTAGGAAAATGTCTTTTAGCTGTTGCAAGTTCTCGACTTGCTGCTCTCACAAAGGAGCAGCCAGTCACAACCTGCAGTGAAGTGACATCTTGGAAGACCTGAGAAGATTTAGATTTGCTACAGGAAAAGAAAAAAAAAAATTAGATATTTAGCCTTTAAAGAGTTAACACATGGTTATCTAGGGCCACATCTAGAAGTAAAGGGTACATAGTATATGCAATGTGAAGAGGAAATCAAAACAGAATGAAGCAAATAATGAAACCATATCCAGTCGTGTTTATTTGCTTTTCTCCTTTCAAGGTGTTAATCCTGTGTTACTGAGAACATTCCGAGAATATTTCCCAGATGGAGACAGAAATGCACCAGTATTTCCTGCCTCTATGTACTTTATTTCCATTTGTTCTCCTTTGAGAAGTTCTTTCTAAACAGTCCCTCCAAGTGGCAGGATGTGTTGATTTCCAGTTTATTGTAGTGCTCAGTAGTTCAGCACCAGCCGTCAGAGTTTTCAGTAGTCTCTGCTGTTTGCTGCAGAGCCTGTTCAAAGTCCAAGCCTCTGGAAGGATCCCCAGGAGGACTACAGCTGGGCCTGTTTGGATATCAAAGTCCAAATTAAAAATTTATGCCAGTGTTTGAAAAATATCTGACCAAAATCTTGGTATGGATTATATCTCCCTTGCCATGCAAGCTTATCCAAATGGGGCTTGAGGATTTATTTTTAAAGTGAAGAGAGGACCAAATAGCTGCATAAACTGATTTGGGTCAGATGTTTGTTAGCTGAATTATCACTGGTAATGAAACCTTCTAGACCTCATCAGGAGGCTAAAAGAGCTCTGGCTTTTCTTTTCTCTTTCACTATTCCTTTACCTCCCCTCCTTCCTTTCTGCCTTCCCACCTGCCTGCCCTTTTTTTCTGTTCATCATTCTTTCTCTTTTTCCTCTCCTCTCCTCCCCTCTCCTCTCCTCTCCTCCCCTCTCCTCTCCTCTCCTCCCCTCTCCTCTCCTCTCCTCCCCTCTCCTCTCCTCTCCTCCCCTCTCCTCTCCTCTCCTCCCCTCTCCTCTCCTCTCCTCCCCTCTCCTCTCCTCTCCTCCCCTCTCCTCTCCTCTCCTCCCCTCTCCTCTCCTCTCCTCCCCTCTCCTCTCCTCTCCTCTCTTCCACAAAATTGTAGCTGGAACAATTTCTTTGGTCCTGCAGTTCACAGTCAACTGAAGGCAGGCAAGAGCTTGCTCAGCCACCTTTTTGTAAAGGCTCCTCAGTGGAGGGCTATAGGCCAATGCTTAGTTAAACAGGTTGAGAAGTCTAAAGTGACTGTAAAAGCACAGCCACTGTGCTAGTTCATACTTAACTTGCTTGCATCTTCCTGCAATACTTTGTTTAGTGTCACTCGTGTATCTGCTGACTGGCTTTTTGCTGAAAGGCTATAGGTTAAGGCAGGGGACACACACTCGTGTGTCTGTGAGAACTTTGTTGATTTTTTTCCCCCTGCAGCAAGCAGAGCTCTGAATTAATCCGATTCTTTCACAGAGTCTTGCGTAAACAATAAAATATTTAAGTCATCCCAGTTAGGTCCACATGGCAATAGTGGATCAGCAGAGTGAGACTGGTTTGCACCTTTTCTTTAGAAGAAATCCTAAAAGTTTTCAGAGAGCAGTCATCCTTCACCTCAAAAGCTCATAAGAACACAGAATTCCCCAGACTTGATTCTGGTCCATAAGAAGTCTTTGTACTCCTTGCGTGAATGTCTTTTATTTGTTTTGATTATACTCCCACTAACTATGTTTGCCACTCCCTGGTTCTTACAGTGAAAAAGAGAGCAATTGATTGTTATCCACCTCCTCTGTGTCACCATGATTTTACAGATAAAAGAAGGAAGGGATTCAAGCCTGCCTGTGAACAGTATTTGCAGGCCATGTGTGGGGTCTAGACTAGACAAGAAGACACATCTGCCCTGCAGCTATGTCTAGAAACACCAAGCTCTCTGTCTTACAGCGTGAGCACAGTATCCAGCCCAATAAACCTGTAGCCCCTTCTGTGCACTCTTTGCCAAGCCCATGGAGGCTTTGCTATTCCCCAAGACATGTTCCACTCCTGCTGGGTGCATGAGGGCAAGGAAGAGAGTGCTGCCACTGCCATGAGGCTCTGCAGAGCTTTCTGGCCTCCATCGAGAGCGCCTTGGGGCATTTCACCCAGGGCAATGGAAGCTACCACAGAGAGGAGGAAAAGCCACCAGAAGCATTTGCAAGGAGCCAACAGTAAGTTGAAATCTGAGGCTCTTCCACAGTAGTGTCATTCATAAGGGCGCAGAGGAGTCTCTGACTTCAGTCCTTGGAGGGGTGGACCAGAGAGCAGGAGCACTACCACCCACTCGCTCTTGTGCCCACCTGCCAGTGCCAAACAGCCCCGCACAGCCCCAGCCACCCTTACAAATGCTGTCAGGAGGCCAGCAGCAGACAAGAGCATCCAGCATGTGTGTGCACTGCTGTGCATGGCGTCTGATCTCAGCCAGAGCACCCCTCGCCATGGCAGGTGAATTCCAGGATGCTCTGGAGGTTGACCTATCGACGGAGGGTGAGAAGAGCTGGGGTGGGCTGGCATCTGGCCAAGAAACAAGAGGTTTGCTGTCAGCCTTGTGGCTTCTGGGGAGGTTTCTTAATTATTATTACTAATTTTTTACATAAGACAGGATGTGCTGTGTGTCTCGTCTTCCTGACCAGGCTCCCTAATGAGCACACAGGCAGAGACACCCAGCACGCAGGCTGGTGGCCCAAACCTGCGTGACAGAGAGGGTTCACAGCCCTCAGTTTGTGTACTCTGTTCCTGCAGACACAGGGATGACACCACTGGGAAATGCACTTTGTCTCACACATGTCTCTGAGGGTCAGAAGAGAACGCAGACAGTGTTTATATTCCCTGTCTTTCCCCCTAATCTGCCCCAGGGTCCTGGAGATGCTGAGCCTTGGTGGATGCAGAAGGTTTCCAGATGGCCCATGAAGGCTGGGTTTGTCTCTCCTCCACGTCCTCATGCATATCTGTCCCCAGCCCCAGGCAGCCCCCACAAGTGAGAGATACGTGGTGGGAAACCATCTCTCTGCTCTCTTACAGGCCTCTGATGAACTGAAGATCGCCTAACACACAAGGCGTGAGGGCTTTCCTTGTACATGGTGACTTTGTTTTGGCTTTCTTGAGCCAGGTCCCAGTGAGAAGTGATGGACTGTGTTTAAATATTTTCTCTTGGTTATTTGGCCTTCCAGGAGGGCAGCCAGTCTCTGGAGAGCTATTAAAGTGTGAGCTTTCAGGGCTTTCTGCTAGCTACCAGCCTCTCCCTGTGAAGCCAATCCAACTTGCCTGCACTTTACAACATAAAGAGGTTTCTTCATGTGACAGTAATATAGTATTTTTGCACTTTATAACATGTGTCTCCTCTATGGACTTCCAACCCTTGGGGAAGGGCTTTATTCCTGTAATTTCTTTCCTTTCTTGTCCCCACTTTTTCACACAGCACAGCACTTGAGGGACCCATGTACATGTCTGAAAAATTGCTGGTTTCTATAGGGAGTGGCAGTGTTCAAGGACACAAGCCTAGTAGGGTTATTGCATAAAGAATTTATATTAATTTATAAGAACATGAAGCAAGAGATATGACAAAGATATTAAAGAGGTGATGCAGGTAAGACTGATGCACTGATGTTCATCTTGTATTTTGGTGAACAGGAAACAGTTGTTCCTGGAGGAATATTTTCTGAAGCAATCACTGTTCTGAGGAGGAAAGAAAATCAGCCACTCCCACTCCACCATAGCTGAAAGATAAGAAATATATCAAAAAATTATTTTTTTAAATTCCCAGAAAGGGAGCAGAGGTGGTTTTGCTGCAGCAGAGCAGGGAAATCTGGTCCAGAGTAGCCTACAGGCATCAGCAAGAGGTATAGATGTCATGAACTCCCATGAACCACTTCTTTGTTAGGATTGCCTTGTGTGGCATTGATGGGACCCCTGGACCAGAGATGCAGTGTCTTTTGTACAGGAGTTTGACTCAGCAGGACAATGATGGCCACCATGGACAAGGCTAGTGTGGCCATCTGTGTGTTCTGCCAAGTGAATTGGTTGGTCCCTACATTGCGAAGACTGCTTCTTCTGATCAGATCACTGCTTCAGCCCTGCAGTGTGGGTGGGATAGAAATGTGAGTCTAGCCTACATCCCCAGCAGAGCCCAGCACTCTTGATGAACCCAGAGGTGATCACATCCACTTCCCTTCTTCTCTGACTTTTCTACAGACTTCCAGAGTTTTTGCAGACATCCTTACCGTGCCTTCTTGCCCAAGCCTAGTGGAAGTGGGCTCTGAAATTCCCACTGGCACCTCAGGCTGTTTACCACTAGTTCTATAGCTTCTTCTCATGGCCCTGCAGCCATGGCCCTGCAGTCTGCCACAGATGGAAAGAGAGAGCCACAAGGTGAGTCTTTATATGTCCTAACTGTATGGGAGTGGACGGGGTGGTGGGGGGGGGTGG